>OY751445.1:0-7500 GCA_963565745.1 Phengaris arion
CTCGTTTTGAATAAAGACATCGGATGATTCACTGATGCTTGGCACAGTAACAGTGTAAACAATATAGTATAGTTAAAATAGCTATACATATGTATAAATACATAAACATACATACATACTACATATAATAAATGTGTATATATCTTTCTACATTTAATCTAATTTAAATAGTACGCGTTGCATCAGGTAACTGTCTGCTCATTGAATAAGATAGGCATAGCAAAAGAAAGGAGATCTACATCGCCATCAGCTGATCCTCTGATCCTTTGACTATATTGCATCGGCTGATTGTCCGATCCCTCGGCATAGTAACAAAACTGACAACCCTGAATCAATATTCACGCTGAGCCCGGGCGCTCGGCCCCGCATTCCAACGACGCCATCTTGTTGTTTACATTGAGCGGTCCGCGCGGTCGTACTATAGTACGAGAGCCTGAGGTAGTATAATTACAATATTTTGTAAAGTCATTGGTCATTACTAAAATAAGTTAAAGAATTAGTTTCTAGAATTAAAATATAAAAAATTCATTAGTTTATCAATAATTACATTACATAAATAACCTTGTAAAACTTGCAAAATAAGTATAACTAGCATATTATTGCAAAACATAAATATTATAAACACACATATAAAATAATAAAACTTATTACAAAATAACATATACATATTTAAACCAATAAACTAACACTATTACGCAAAACACTCTCTAATAAAATTAAGTCACGAAAACAAGACTGGATCCCGGACTACATTCCAAAGGCCGGGCGAAGCGAAGCCCGAGCGCTGACCTTGTATTCCAACGGCGAACATCTTGTTGTTGTTTACATCGAGCGGTCCGCGGTAGTACTGTAGTACGAGAGCCAGAGGTAGTATAACTACTATATTTTATAAAGTCATTGGTTAGTACTAAAATAAGATAAAGAACTAGTTTCTAGAGTTAAATAAAAACTTCATTAATTATATCAATAATTACATTACATAAATAAACTTGCAAAATAAGTATAATTAGCACATTATTGCAAAACACAACTATTATATATACACACATAAAATAGTAAAACTTATTACTAAATAACATATACATATATAAACTAATAAACCAACACTAATACGCTAAACATTCCTTAATAAAATTAATTCACTAAAATAAGACTGGATCCCGGACTACATTCCAAAGGCCGGGCAAATCGGAGCCGAGAGCTTGATCTTGCATAACACAAATACACAAAACTTTCCTTAACAAATTTATGTTGCGAAAATAAATCTGGATCCCGGACTACATTCCAAAGGCCGGGAGATAGGTGCATAGGTGCGAGCGGCGCAGATAGTGACGCTTATTGTCCATCCTCCTCGCACTCATAGGAGCCAACCTGCCCTAGTTTTGTAGGAGCGTCGTAGCCACATAAGAGCTACGTAAACGAAGTTATTTGATTGCTATTGAAAACCAACAGGCATACAAATATATTGATTACTTAATATAATTACTTTATATTACTTGAAATTACATTAGTATGGCTAAATTAATCGATTGCTAATAGGAACCGGAAGGCAACTGAATATATTAACACTACTTATTTTATATTGGGACAGATTATTTGATTGCTATTAAAAAACAACAGGAGTATAAAAATATATTAATTACTTAAAAAATTGACCCTATATTGAAACAGCTAGTGATTGCTATTTAAAACTAACAGGCGCGTGAATATATTGATTGCTTACTATAATTACTTATATTGAGATTTACTTATCTTGTTGGGTCCGATTAGCCGATTGAGTGATTGCTGTTAAAAACCAACAGGAGTATAAATATATTGGTCTTATAACTAAAATTACATTAGAATGACTAGATTAATCGATTGCTAATAGGAACCAGCAGGCAACTACTACTTACTATATATAACTACTATACTACTACTATATATTGAAAACCAACAGGCACATAAACATATACTTACGCGCGTTCGTTCTACAATATGATTCGTACACCTGAAAAGAGAAACAACTCGGTAAATAGTTCTACACCCACATCTCCCAGGATACAAAACATGGATGGAATCGGATCCCTAACACAATTAGAAACCATGGAAGTAATAAACAGTAGTTATAGAATGGAGGATTTCAACATACCTGGAGTCTCTTTGATGGAAATATCGCAGGAAAAGCCTGAGTCCTCCGTACCAAAAAACAAAAATTATAAAAAACAAACATCCAAGACTGAATTAAACTCGTCAAAGAACAAATCGCGAACCGAGGAAGGTAAAGCATGCCTAATAAGAGCCAAACAATACCTCGCGGACTCAAGGAATATAAAAACAGGAATAAAAGAAGGGGTAATCGAAATGCTGGATAGGCTCTATGGAATTATTAAAGAAATAGACAGGGAAAGCAATAAGGGAAACGAAGGGAAAAACAAGGAAAATGAAAAGTACCCTTTATATTCGCCCCTGGCACCTCAAATACCGGTGGGAATTAACAATAAAAACGATGATCTTGTTAAGAAACTGGAAGAACATAACAAAATATTACTGGAACATAAAAAAGAAATGCAGACACTAACAAAGGCACTGAAGGAGACAGCCGCCGGGGTGGGAGCGGCGACGTATGCCAGCGTGGCGGCGGGTAATCCCGTACCAAGGACAAGCGCTACCACAACAATACATTCGGTGGCTGTCGCCTCCAGTGACCAAAATAAGACGGCAGATGACTTAATAAACAACATAAGAAAAGTAATAAATGCCAAGGAAGAAGGAGTAAATATAGATAAAATAAGAAAGGCAAAAGACAGGAAAGTAATAATAGGATGTAGAAATAAGGAAGAGATAAATAAAATAAAAGAAAGGATTGAAAGGGAAGAGAACTTAAAGGTAGAAGAAATTAAAAACAAGGATCCTCTTGTGGCTCTACTAGGAGTTCTAAAAACAAACAGCGATGAGGACATTATACAGGCTATCAAAAAACAAAATGCGCATATACTGCAAGGACTAGAAGAGGAACATAAAATGATTGAAATAAAATATAAAAAGAAAGCCAGAAATCCGCATACCCATCATGTGGTCATGAGGGTTTCCCCGCAAATTTGGCAAAGAATGACTGATCGCGGCGCAGTATATATCGACATCCAGAAAGTAACAGTGACCGACCAAACACCACTGGTGCAATGTTCCAAGTGTTTGGGTTATGGCCACTCCAAGAGACTGTGTCAGGAAACAGAAGAGGTATGCAGCCACTGCGGAGGACCACATCTAAAAATAGTATGCGAAAAAATGGAAGAACAAATCACCCCAAGATGTGTAAACTGTGCCCGGGCTAACATGGAAAACGATGAGCATAATGCCTTCAGCGACAGCTGCCCAATCAGAAGGAAATGGGATGCAATAGCTCGCTCGAACGTAGCATATTGCTAAAGGCAATGATAAAGTAAATAGTAAAGCAAATAATTATAAAGTAAAAAATAATAAAGCAAACAATAAAGCACAAGATAGCCCCCCAGAGAGAACATGTAGAGTCATACAGATAAATTTGCAAAGGAAAAAGCTAGCCACTGAAGAACTGATGATGGCTGCAAGTCAGTATTCCTTTGCTTTCATCCAGGAACCATATACCGGAAGTGGAACAAAAGTAAAAGATGTTAGCGGAGTGCGTATCTTCCAGTCTGAGAAAGGCGAAACTAAGGTAAAAGCAGCAATAGCAGTATTCGACTGTAATATCGAGGCTGCTGTTGAAGCTAGTTACACTACAGAAAACATAGTTGTAGCCAAAATAGGACTGGGAGATGATGCAACAACAGCTGTATCTTTCTATTTTGAACCTGACCAAGACATAAGTAAACATCTAAATCAACTGAACAAAATAGTGGAAGAACTGGGACCAAACAGAATCATCATGGCAGGAGATTCAAATGCAAAAAGTATCTGGTGGGGCAGTAAGGAAAATGATCAAAGGGGCGAAGTAATTTCAAGCATGATAGACAGATGGGGCATGGTGGTACTGAATGAAGGAATAAAACCAACCTTCTTCACTATAAGGGGTGTAAAAGAATGCACCAGCATAATCGACATCACCTTATGTACCACTGATCTTGAAAACATAGTCGATAACTGGGAAGTACAGGAAGGACTAATAAGCTCTGACCACAATAGCATTGTTTTCACGCTAGGAAAGTACAAAATTCAACGAAGAATAAATAGCACCACAAGAAAATATAATACAAAAAGAGCCAATTGGACTAAATTCATAGAAACAGTAGAGCAATTAAAAGCAGAAGAAAATATTAATATAGAAAAAATTATACAAATAAACAATAAACAGGACATAGATAATGCTATAGATGAATACAATGCTATTGTACAAAGAGCTTGTGAAGAAGTGCTTCCAAAAAAGAGGACAACACCCAATATCAAGAAACCCCCATGGTGGACTGACGAACTTGAACAAGCAAAGAGGAAAACAAGAACCTTTAGAAGAAGAATCCACGGTGCAGCTCCGGACAGGAAGAATCACGTCGTCACTGAGTACCTGAAACAGAAAGAAAATTATGAGAAAATGGTCAAGGAACAGCAGGTAAATAGCTGGAAGGAATTCTGTGGGAAACAGGACAGAGAAACGGTATGGGACGGGATTTACAGAGTATTAAGGAAAACGGGAAAAAGGAAGGAGGATGTTCTAATCGTAAAAGAAGGGAAAACTCTAAATGCTAAAGAATCAGCTGAAGAACTGGCTGCAACATTCTACCCCTGGGATGACCCAAATGATGACACGGAACCCCAGAGCCAAATGAGACAGAGAGCAAATATAGTGAATAAAGAAGATGTCGCTGAAGATTATGATCCACTTTTTACGGAGACAGAATTAAGGTCAGCAATGGAATCCTTCCATCCCAAAAAGGCTCCAGGAGGGGATGGACTTACGTCGGACATTGTAGAGCGCCTAGTAAAATCTGATCCAGAATACCACTTGAGTCTGTTCAACAAATGTTTAGTGATTGGACATTTCCCCACAGCATGGAAGGAGGCCACGGTAGTAGTAATTCGCAAAACAAGCAAGCAGGATTACACAACACCTAAATCTTATAGACCAATAGGCCTGCTCCCGGTTGTGGGGAAATTGTTCGAGAAAATGCTGGTGAAGAGACTCAGGTGGCATCTAACACCTAAATTGAGCCCACGTCAATATGGCTTCACACCACAACGGAGCACTGAAGACGCCCTCCTCGAATTAATGGAACAAGTAAAACAGAGGCTACAGAAGAAGTTGATAACAGTTATGATCTCCTTGGACATTGAGGGGGCGTTTGACAGTGCATGGTGGCCAAGGATAAGAGTTAGATTAGCGGAAGAGGGCTGCCCAATAAATCTCAGACGAGTCATGGACAGTTACATGGCTGATAGAAGCGTAATAGTCAAGTATGCAGGAGAGGAATGCGTGAGGAAAACTAACAAAGGATGTGTCCAAGGGTCAGTCAGTGGGCCCTCTTTGTGGAATGTATTGATCAACCCCCTACTCAAAAACCTGGAGGAAAAGGGGTACTATGTCCAAGCATTCGCTGACGACATAGTACTCCTATTCTCTGATGAAACAGTGGAGGCCATAAATGAGGCTGCGGGGGACGCCCTTGAGTATACTTATTTGTGGGGAGAGGAAAATAAGCTCAAATTCGCCCCACACAAAACACAAGCCATGGTCATCACCCGCAGGCTCAATTATGATAACCCAAAGCTGAACATGGGAGGAGTCCCCATAGAAATGAAGCACTGTATTAAACTATTAGGTCTCACTATTGATGATAAGCTGACCTTCAACCCCCACATCGACGATATTTGCCACAGAGTAGTCGAATTATACTCGAAACTCTCGCGAACGGCTAGAGTCAGCTGGGGGTTGAAGAGTGGCGTATCGCGGTTAATATATAATGCGGCTGTAGAACCAATCGTAACTTATGCAGCAAGCGCGTGGGCAGAATCTGCAAAGAAGCTGGGTGCAAGGAAGCAGTTGAATGCAATCCAGAGGGGTTTTGCCCAAAAAATATGCTATGCATATAAAACTGTTTCCTTGCATTCGGCCCTGGCAATATCTGGAATCATACCGCTTGATCTGCGAGTCCAGGAAGCGGCTAAACTCCACCTGGCCCGAAAGGGGAAGGCAGAGAACCTCGTCCTGGACTCGGAGATCGAAGTGGTCGAAAAATACACAAATACACCACACCCTGCGCAACTGACATATCTCAATTACGGTCGTCTAACCGAGCAGGATCAAATCAACAACACAAATTTGAACACAAAAATCTACACGGACGGCAGCAGGCTTGAGGGTAAGGTGGGAGCAGCAATAACCGTATGGACGGGAGACAGGGAGACGCGACACCTCAAACTCAGGCTGGCTGACTACTGTACCGTATACCAGGCTGAACTCCTGGCGTTAAATGAGGCCTCGAGAGTCGCCCTCGAGAGTCAAGACAAACAAATTGGAATTTTCAGTGACTCGAGGGCGGCTATCGAGACTGTGTGCGGTGTTGGTACCACCAACAAAATAGCGTTAAAGACAAAGAAAAACATAGAGTGTGCCTTGAAACAGAATAGAGAAATTCTTCTGTTCTGGGTCAAGGCACACGTTGGACTAGAAGGGAATGAGAGAGCCGATTCGCTGGCCAAGGAAGCCGCTACAAAATTAAAAACAAGACCTCACTACGAGATGTGCCCGATCTCATTCGCAAGGAAGCTAATCCGACAGGACACTCTAGGCGAATGGGACCGGAGATATCGCGCAGGCGAAACGGCTAGAACCACCAAAATATTTGCAGACAACATATACACAGCACACAAGGTTTTTAGAAACATTACACACAGCAAAGAATTAACACAGGCCCTAACTGGGCATGGCGGGCTTTCTGGATACTTGTATAAATTCAAGTGCAAAGATAGCCCGTCGTGCTCATGTGAGCCTGGGAAAGTACAAGATGTTCCGCATCTAATAGTAGAATGTCCGATGTACGAATATCAAAGATTTAACATAGAACAACAAATAAATCAAACAGTAACTATAGACAAAATAAAAGATATTGTAACAAATAAAAAGAGCAGGGAGAAGTTCTTAGAATACTGCTCTGAAATCATAAAGAAAACAAACAAATGTAATAAAGATAAAGAAGAAATAAATGAAACAAACAAATGTAATGAAAAGAATACAACAACTAGAATAAATGGTAATAAAAAGGACAATAATGTAACGACTAGAGTAAGATCTAATGAAGATGTGAACGACCAAAATGCAATTAACGAAGCAAACTTTACTAAAAATAAGGAAATGAATGTAAACGATAAAATAATGTGTAAATATAATAAAAGTGGTAAATATAATAAAAATGTACAGAATAAAGCCAATTGTATAGAAGGTAATAAAACTAATGTAAGCAACAAACTAATGTGTGTTAAAGATAAGAAAGATAAAAATGTATTTAACAAGGCAAATTGTAATAGTGATAAGGACAAAACTGTTAATGA
>OY751445.1:15000-37500 GCA_963565745.1 Phengaris arion
AAGTGCGCCTTCCTCCCCCGCCTCCACCAGTACTGTAGCAGACTCCCCCCGAGTCTGCTACAGTACTGGTGGAGGCCAACCACACCTCGGCCGCAGAGGATAGGGCAAGCGGCGCACCGTAATACCAAACTTGCCTCTTCCCCTGCGGCCCCACCGATGCCGTTTCCTAGCGGAACGGCCCCGCCAGCTCGCAGGGAGGTAGGGATAGCGGCACAACACCACCACCCTCTCCCCCTGCGATCCTCCGCGGCCGCAGAAGATAGGGAGTACGGCGCACCGTAATACCGGCACTCCTCTTCTTCTGCGGTCCCACCTCCAGGCGCGTCCGCAGCGGACTGGCTCCTCCAGTCCGCCGGGAGCGCCCCTCCTCGGGCCGGCCTGGCCTCCTGCCTAGCCGGCCCTGGTTGCCTCTTCGCTTCACCGTGGGTCCTCAACCACGGTTACTGAGCCCCACCGCCACGACAAGGCGGGCAACCGTCGGGGGGAACCTAACCTAACCTAACCTAACCTAACCTAACCTAACCTAACCTAACCTAACCTAACCTAACCTAACCTAACCTAACCTAACCTAACCTAACCTAACCTAACCTAACCTAACCTAACCTAACCTAACCTAACCTAACCTAACCTAACCTAACCTAACCTAACCTAACCTAACCTAACCTAACCTAACCTAACCTAACCTAACCTAACCTAACCTAACCTAACCTAACCTAACCTAACCTAACCTAACCTAACCTAACCTAACCTAACCTAACCTAACCTAACCTAACCTAACCTAACCTAACCTAACCTAACCTAACCTAACCTAACCTAACCTAACCTAACCTAACCTAACCTAACCTAACCTAACCTAACCTAACCTAACCTAACCTAACCTAACCTAACCTAACCTAACCTAACCTAACCTAACCTAACCTAACCTAACCTAACCTAACCTAACCTAACCTAACCTAACCTAACCTAACCTAACCTAACCTAACCTAACCAGTTCGGCTTCGACCGCCGTCGAAGCAGCACGCTCCCCGCGAGCACTTAGTGAGCTCCGATCCGCGAAAAATCGATTTAAATAAGTGGAAGTGGTCAAAATCGGAGTACAAACTCGTGCGATAGCTCAAAACACGCGGAAAAACGTGACTAGAGTGACAGTGAAAACCGCGTGGAAATCGGACTTAAGGAACCCGAGAAAATCAAGAAAAACCGGAATTTTGCCCGGTTTTTAACCTTCGGACGCGTGCGCTGTGTGATTAAGATCGACGACCCCCATTTTTTTATTGCATCCCTGCGTAGCTAAGGACCCTAGCCTGCTGTCTGCAAAAAACTAGATTTTTGCCGTGAAGATCCGTGAAGCAGCAGGCCAAAAACCGAAAAACAGAAAAGTGGTGCGGACACGGGGAGTGCAGGGGGGGAAAAGAAAATAGCAGATCTCGAAGCGGAACAATTGGGGCTACCAAGAACTGTTTTCAAAATTCAAATCGGACTAGTGACAAAAAAGTTAAAGTAGTTTAAAAATTTCGGCAAATTTCAAAAATTATTATCTGGCAACCTAAAGCGGTAAGGTGCCAATATTTTTTGTGAATAGTGTGTGCGACGACCAGGAGCTCCCACTTCAAAAATTTGGAGTCGTTCCGGTGGATAGTTCCGGAGAAAAAGGGAAAAAACGACAAAACCTAGACCTAGTCCTAGGAGGTCTAGACTTCGAGGAAGCCAGCGGACAACCACCGTGAGTCGACACCAACAGCCTGGAGAAGCGGAGACAGAGCTAAGTGGCATTTAAAGACATTTTAAGTTTTAGTTTTTACGACATAAAATTTTAAATATTCAAAAAAGTTAAGTTAGAGTAAAGAGGAAAATATAGATTTAATTCAGTAGAAAATAGAATAAGTAAGGCTCATGACAGTGAAAGCCCCATAATTATAAGTGTTATAGTTAGTAAGTTATTTAGCTTTTAAGACAAAAAAGTGAAGTTCGTAGGATTCCGACAAAATTCTAACTCAGGGAGGCCACGCCCCCTACTGATAAGCAAAAATCATTAATTTCAACTAGATTAGAAACCTTTTTAAAACTTTTAAATTTAATCCCAATAGAGTCAACCAGGAGGAACTAGTATACAAAGTTTAGACAGAATCCATCAGGTAATTACTCAGGAAATTGCATATTAAGAGCCAAAAAAGTGACGTCACAAAGTAGGTGGAACCTACGGATTTCAGGGCTGCAAATGACGTTTTTCGTCGGTCATTGAATTAATTTGCTTCTTGTGTATGTATGTTTAACAAATTATAGGTAACTAAAAACAGTGGAATATAAACATAAAAATAGCTATATATAAGTATAAATACATAAACTAAACACATAAAACACAAAATAGGACAAAACAAAATAGTAAATAAACACTAAAAAGTATCTTAAAAACCTTGAAAAATTAGGAGTATATAGGAGCAAAGGGTAGAAGTTGATATATACAAATACAGACACATATATACATATAAAATAGTACAGAAATAAGTTAAATTAAAATATAAAAAAGTAAAAACCGGGTGAAAAGTACATAACACTATATAGATAACACTATACAGACAAACAGTAAATAAAAACAATATTATATAGCAATAAAAAACTTAAAATTCTAATAAAACAATAGTAAAAAAGTTAAGAAATCGCAATTAATACAACATCTGTACATAACATCTAATAAACACACACATACTAATACTAAAACATATATATATACAAATAAGACAAAAGTAAATACAACACATATATATATATATACACATACATACATACATACACTAATAACTTATAACCAAATATAATATATTATTAGGTCTCCCTAACAGAAACAGCGGTCATAATAACAAAAAGGGGCAACCCTAATAGGGATTAAAATCATAAAGTCAGCTCGCCCCGCCCCCCGACGCCATACTGTACTTCGTGTGCGGTCTCATAGACTAAGAGTTGGCCGTAAAATAATAGTAACATAAAAGTTGTTAAAAATATTTTGAAAATAATAAATCTAATACACATCTTAAAGATCAAATAAATAGTTAACGTTAATAGAATAATAAAATTATAGTTAAAAACAATAGTAAAACATCAAAATAGTAAAAATTGGTATTAAATTTAGGTAAAAAAGAACTGAAAAATAGTCAAAAAACATAGTAAAACAGTATATTCGGACCCCAGGCAAAACATAAATATAAAACTTCAATTTAACCTAACATAACCTTACAATAAACTTTACATAAACTTCTCGCGTAAAAACCCAGCAGAGCTCGGCCTATACCACTTGGATCTTTCTAGAACATCCATAGGAACATCCATAGGTGCGAGCAGCGCGGATATCGTCCACGCCTACATCGGCTGCACCGCTCGCACTTGCGGAGCCCGGCGGTAAGCCCCCACCACCGAGACACGGCAAAGCGTAAACCTCGCAAGGGGCGGAGCTGACCTAGATAATATAAAAATCTGTCGGGAGGAAAAAATTAAAATAAAATTCTAAAGAAGAAAAGTATCACTTTTTATAAGCTCAATAATTTTAAAACCTAAACGGAAATTTAATAAGTACATAAAAGTAGGTAAAAATATTACACAAAACATAATTTGAATAATACTAAAACTTCAAAACAACTATAGCAAGCCCCGCCCCCAAGACATGGTAAAGCGTAAACCTCGTAAGGGGCGGAGCTGACCTAGATAACTTATCTATAGTGCGGGAGCCCGAGGTGAACCAACACACAAATAAAAATCTGTCGGGAAATAAATAATTAAAATAAATGCTTAAAGAAATAAATTATAATCTTTTATAAACCTAATAATTCTAAAAACTAAACAGAAGTCTAATAAATACATAAAATAGTTAAAAATATAAAATACAACATAAATTACATAACATTAAAATATCCCAAATCATTTTATTAAATAAAAATTAAAAAACAGTAAATAGCTATTAGGTAATAAACAAAAACATAAAGAATAATACATATATATTTAAATATAAAATAATAAAGTAAAAAATAACCTAGGGATCCCCGACTACATTCCGCAGCTCGGGCCAAGCGTAAACCTCGAAAGGGGCGGAGCTGACCTAGATAATAAAAATCTGTCGGGAAGAAATAATTAAAATAAATTTCTAAATAAGTAAAGTAATAACTTTTATAAGCTTAATAATTCTAAAATCTATAAGGAAATTTAATAAAAATATAAAAGTAGCTAAAAATATCATATATAATATAATTCAATAAAACTTAAAAACTCGGAAGGGGCGGAGTCGACCCAAATAACGTTTCGGTTGCTATTAAAAATCAACAGGCATTGAATTTTAGACTATAAAATACATAAACCTTAAAGATAGGGCCATAAAGACTAGTATAGCGTAAAAAATTGTATAAAATAAATTATAAGCTAAACCTTAAACTTGTTGTGGGAGTGTTCTGACCGACGGAAGACGTCATAAAATTGCAAAACTAAATTGCAAAAGAGACCAGCTGGGTCATTTTTGGCACAGCTGCTAGGCTATAGCGTAGGATAGTTAGTATTTTAGCTGGGAATAACGAGTCGTTGAGACATTTGACCGCGATACATATTCTTAATTCATATACACTAGCTAAGGTATTAACTCTCTAGACCAGTTGCGTCATTTTTGGCGTAGCTGTTAGTTTTAAGACAACTAAGGATATATAGATAGGACAGTTGCTTCCCTACTGGAGCAGCTCTTAGTATAAAATAGAACTTTTTAAACTACTTTAAATTTACACCTCACATTTTGACAACTATACAATTATTAACATATACACTATTTATATAATATTATAACCTTTACACTTATACATTATACTTGACTCTGATTTAGGACCAACTGCATCATTTTTGGTGCAGTTGTTAGGTTAAAGACGTATAATCGGACTAGTGACTCTTATTGGAGTCACCCAAATCGTAGGCTAAATAGTTGTGGACAAAATAAAGCTCCTGCAGGAAATAAAGAGAAACAAAAACCGACAGGATCGGGTTTTGCTATTAAAGTATATCAGGCGCAATATTTCTCAACCTAGGACAAAATAACATATATAGTTAACGAATTGGAGCCTTATATCATAACAAATAAATAAACGGCAACACGCCGATCATAAAAGACCCAACTACGTTAGACATACAAATACAATTCTACGATTTTAGTTATAATTATATTTAATATTAAATATTCAATTTACACATATACACTTGACGCGTTCCCCCAATAACCTTAAGCTTAATTTTACAGAATACACACTCTACACGTCATAAAATACATTACCTTGCTTGCTTAAACATACATAACTCGAACATATAAACCAAAGCTAAAATGGCAATGGTTCATACCCCACACAACAAAAACCCTATAAACCCAAATCGACTAACCATGGTGGGGCCGGGGTCTGCCGGTAGTAGTAGCGGAGGCAGTAGCCAGCACCAAAAAGAAACCAGCACTCCCCGATACCCCGACGGCTCCATTGACGCCCTTCTGTCAGAAACTTCCTATACGATTAAAAATAGTATAGATTTGCTGAACCAGACTAGGAACATGAAAGGCGAGTTAAAGACTGGTTTGGCAAATAATCTTACGATGATTTCTAACCGTATAGGGAGAGTTGCGTTACTAAGTAGAAAGGAAAATAGGAAAACAAGCGATACGGAGGAATGGAGTGAAAGAGGAAGTGAGCAAGGAACCCCAAAAAGTTGTGATTGTAAGAGAGAGATTGCAGAATTATATGAAAGAATGGAAAGAATGATGGATGAAAGGATGTATAAGATAGACGACAGCAACATAAGGGTAGTGATGAAAGAAATAAATGAGGAAAACAATAACAAAATATCCGAACTGATGAATGGGGTCAAAGAGTTAATTCAGGAAGTAAGACAGGAAACAAATAATAAATTTAAAGAAGTAAATAAGCTAAATCGAGAGGTGGTAAAGGAATGTAAGGAGATAAAAGACGAAATAAACACTAAGGTAGAGAATATGAGAATCGTAAACCAGAAACTGGCAAAAGACAGTACGAACCACCTAGATAAGGCAATCGAATTGACAGGTAATGTAAAAGCACTAAGTATGGCAATAATGGATTACAAAAATGCAAGTCTTAAAGAGATAAATAAGTTAAGTCAAGAGATTATAAAGGAATGTAAGGGTATAAAAGGGGAGATTAATAGTAAGGTAGAGAAAATAAAACAAATAAACCAGGAATCGGAAAAGGAAAGTAAAGATAATTTAAATAGGGCAGTCGAGTTGTTGAGCGGGGTAGAGAAGTTAAGTCAGGACATAAGAAAGGAGACAAGTAACAAATTAAAAGAGATAAACAAGTTAAATAAGGAGGTCATAATCGAATGTAAGGGTATAAAAGGGGAAATAAATTGTAGGGTAGAGGAAATTAGAAAGGAAAACCAGGATTTAGCAAAGGAAAATGAGAAAAATTTAAGTAGGGCAGTTGAAGAGTGGGGGGCCAGGGGCTCGGCAGAACCAAGACCCGCGACTTATGCGGCGGTAGTCGGTGGCGGAAGGGAAACCACGCCGCCGAAGCCGAGGCGCGAGACCCTCCACTCCTTAGTGGTAACAGATAAGGAGAATATTATGACAGGAATAGAGATAGTGACGGAAATAGGAACAATTATAGAGGCAAAGAAAGAAGGAATAAAAATAGATAGGATTAGAAAGAAAGTTATAATAGGCTTGAGTAATAGGGAAGATAGGGAAAAGGTAAAACAGAAAATAGAAAAAAGCGGAAGTAAATTAGAGGTACAGGAAATAGACAATAAGGATCCACAGGTCGTGCTGTATGGGGTGCTTAAGGAAAAAACCAATGAAGATGTCATAGAGGCGATTAGGACCCAAAATAAGCACCTCATGCAGTCACTGTCTGAGGAAACCAAAAGTAGGATATCGGTAAAATATAGAAAAAAGGGTAAGGACGACAGTACCGAGCACGTGGTGCTGACGGTGTCGCCGGGGTTGTGGCAATGCTTCACAAAAGCAGGCCACATATACGTGGACATGCAACGCATTCGTGTTGCCGACCAGTCCCCCCTGATACAGTGTTCGCACTGCTTAGGGTACGGGCATGGAAGGCGGCACTGTAATAGTAATACCGAAGTGAAGTGTAGCCACTGCGCCGGGGATCACCGCCGGTCCCAGTGTGAGGGGTCAAAAGCAGGAAGCACAGCGTGTTGTATAAACTGTAAGGCAGAGAAACATCATAGTACTGACCACAATGCGTTTAGCGCGGAGTGCCCGGTAAGGCGTCGGTGGGATGCAATGGCACGGTCGACTGTCGCATACGGAGACGAAGGAAGTATCGATTGCCCCTAACAGTAGCAGCAAAATATGAATGAGTATGTCATGTAAATGTGTGTGTAATGAACTAGTGTTTGGCAATTTATTAAAATGAGTTTAATAAACCCAAAGTATGTATGTAATCCTGCTTAGCATATATGGCTATGGCGTTGTCATAGCACAGCATATATACCTATAGCAATAAATGAATGAGTGTAAAAGTGAATGTAAATGTTAAAGGAAATGTAATGTTAAGTGTTAAATGTCAAATGTTAAATGTCCAGTGTTAAACGTTGAATGTTAAAATTAAAATGTAAGCTGCTACTGTTATGGGAAATTAGGAAGTAGGACGGTATGCTTTGCAGACCGCCGACTTTTGCGGTGGAATTTATATTGTAATGAATTCTTTGCAAAAAAGGCCCGCCGGACGCTTCGCGCTCAGCGTGAGGAAAACATGTAGACACTAAAGGGTAACAATACAGTTTGAAATTAAATTAAGGAATTGGGCCAAAATTGTAAAGAACATAAATGCAAAGAAATCAGGTAATGTAAATGTAAAGTCAATGCAATAATGTATTAGAGGGAATGTAGAAACTGCAAAAGTAGACTATAATAGTAAACACGAAACAAGAAGTAAAGATATTAAAAGTAGAAAATAATTCAATGTAACCAAATTAAGTAGACAAAATAATACAAAGAGTGATTATTAATTGTAAACTGTAATAAAAATAATAGAATGTAAACGTAAGTAAGAAATAGCAGAAATAAATAAATCTAAATTGAACATGATAACATTTACAATAATAATGTAAAGGAAAATTCACATGAAATAGAAATAAATGATAATGTAATAATAGAAGTTAAAACGAATGTAGTAAAGTAATGTAGTGATAAATGTAAAGGAACGTAAAGGAAATGTATAAGATTGAGTAGTAAATGGAGTGTATAAGCAAGCAAGGAATTGTAATATAATAATGAACTGTAAGTAATTGATGTGGTGAAAAATGTAAAGGAAAGGTAAAAGAAACGTATAAATGTAAGCAAAAAGTAAGCAAGCCAAAATGTAAGAAATAGAAAGAAACCAAACAAATAAATTAATGTTAAAATAAATAAATGTAAGAACAAAAATGTAATAGCAATAAGACAAATACAGAATATGATAACAAAGAAATGGAAATGTAATAGTATAAATGCATATAAAAATAGAATATGTAAAAGAATGTTTAGAAGATATAAATGTAAGACCAAAAAATGTAATAAGTAATAAGAGACATATAGAATATGATAGCAAGAAATGAAATGTAATAACAAAAATTGTAATTAAAAACAAAAAACAAAAAATTTAACCACAAAACAAGCAAACAATTGTCCCTGATTATGTTAGGGGGAACAAGACAAAAAAAAAAAAAAAAAAAAAAAAAAAAAAAAAAAAAAAAAAAAAAAAAAAAAAAAAAAAAAAAAAAAAAAAAAAAACCTAACCTAACCTAACCTAACCTAACCTAACCTAACCTAACCTAACCTAACCTAACCTAACCTAACCTAACCTAACCTAACCTAACCTAACCTAACCTAACCTAACCTAACCTAACCTAACCTAACCTAACCTAACCTAACCTAACCTAACCTAACCTAACCTAACCTAACCTAACCTAACCTAACCTAACCTAACCTAACCTAACCTAACCTAACCTAACCTAACCTAACCTAACCTAACCTAACCTAACCTAACCTAACCTAACCTAACCTAACCTAACCTAACCTAACCTAACCTAACCTAACCTAACCTAACCTAACCTAACCTAACCTAACCTAACCTAACCTAACCTAACCTAACCTAACCTAACCTAACCTAACCTAACCTAACCTAACCTAACCTAACCTAACCTAACCTAACCTAACCTAACCTAACCTAACCTAACCTAACCTAACCTAACCTAACCTAACCTAACCTAACCTAACCTAACCTAACCTAACCTAACCTAACCTAACCTAACCTAACCTAACCTAACCTAACCTAACCTAACCTAACCTAACCTAACCTAACCTAACCTAACCTAACCTAACCTAACCTAACCTAACCTAACCTAACCTAACCTAACCTAACCTAACCTAACCTAACCTAACCTAACCTAACCTAACCTAACCTAACCTAACCTAACCTAACCTAACCTAACCTAACCTAACCTAACCTAACCTAACCTAACCTAACCTAACCTAACCTAACCTAACCTAACCTAACCTAACCTAACCTAACCTAACCTAACCTAACCTAACCTAACCTAACCTAACCTAACCTAACCTAACCTAACCTAACCTAACCTAACCTAACCTAACCTAACCTAACCTAACCTAACCTAACCTAACCTAACCTAACCTAACCTAACCTAACCTAACCTAACCTAACCTAACCTAACCTAACCTAACCTAACCTAACCTAACCTAACCTAACCTAACCTAACCTAACCTAACCTAACCTAACCTAACCTAACCTAACCTAACCTAACCTAACCTAACCTAACCTAACCTAACCTAACCTAACCTAACCTAACCTAACCTAACCTAACCTTAACCTAACCTAACCTAACCTAACCTAACCTAACCTAACCTAACCTAACCTAACCTAACCTAACCTAACCTAACCTAACCTAACCTAACCTAACCTAACCTAACCAAGTCCGATAAATACATAAAATAGTTAAAAATTTTAAATAAAACATAAATTACATAACATTAAAGATCCCAAACATTTTATTAAATAAAAATTAAAAAACAGTAAATAGCCACTAGGTAACAAACAAATACATAAAGAATAATAAAAGTCGAATACATACATATTAAAATATAAAATAATAAAGTAAAAAATAACCTTGGGATCTCCGACTACATTCCGCAGTTCGGGCCAAGCGTAAACCTCGCAAGGGGAGGAGCTGACCTAGATAACTTACCTACGGTGCAAAATCTGTCGGGAAGAAAAAATTAATATAAAATTTTAGAGAAATAAACTATAACTTTTTATAACCCTAATAATTTTAAAATTACAACGGAAACCTAATAAGCACATAAAAGTAATTAAAAATACCATATATAATACAAATTAATAAAACTTAAAACTCGGAAGGGGAGGAGCTGACCTAGATAATCTACCTATGGTGCAAAATCTGTCGGGAAGAAAAAATTAATATAAAATTCTAAATAAGTAAAGTAATATCTTTTATAAGCTTAATAATTTTAAAATCTAAACAGAAATTTAATAAATATATAAAAGTAGCTAAAAATATCATATATAATATAATTT
This sequence comes from Phengaris arion, assembly GCA_963565745.1. NCBI lineage: Eukaryota > Metazoa > Arthropoda > Insecta > Lepidoptera > Lycaenidae > Phengaris > Phengaris arion. The sequence continues at coordinate 25,602 of OY751445.1, forward strand.
AATAAAACTTAAAAACTTGAAGGGGCGGAGTCGACCCAAATAACGTTTCGGTTGCTATTAGAAATCAACAGGCATTGAATTTTAGACTTTAAAACATATAAACCTTAAGGATAGGGTCATAAAGACTAGTATAGTGTAAAAATCGTATAGTATAATATAAAAATAAACTAAATCTTGAACTAGTTGTAGGAGTGTTTTGACCGACGGAAGACGTCAAAAATTGCAAAACTAAATTGCAAAATTAAGTAAAGGACCAGCTGTGTTATTTTTGGCACAGCTGCTAGGTTATTGCGTAGAATAGTTGGTATTTTAGCTGGGAATAACGAGTCGTTGAGACATTTGACCGCGATATATATTTTTAATTCATATATACTAGCTAAGATATTAACTCTCTAGACCAGTTGCGTCATTTTTGGCGCAGCTGTTAGTTTTTAAGATAACGTAGGACACCTGCATATATATAGGTAGGACCAGCTGCCTCCTTATTGGAGCAGCTTTTAGTATAGAATAGAACTTTTTAAACTACTTTTCAATTTACACTTTACATATTAACTACTATACAACTATTAACATATACATTATCTATATAATAATATTATAATTTTACACTTATACATTATACCTGACTCTGATTTAGGACCAACTGCATCATTTTTGGTGCAGTTGCTAGGTTAAGGACATATAATCGGACTAGTGACTCTTATTAGAGTCCCTCAGATTGTAGGCTAAATAGTTGTGGACAAAATAAAGCTCCTGCAGGAAATAAAGAGAAACAAAAACCGACAGGATCGGGTTTTGCTATTAAATTATATCAGGCGCAACACTTCTAAACCTAGGACAAAATTACATATATAGTTAACAAATATTGGAGCCCTATATTATAATAAATAAATAAACGGTAACACGCCTATTACAAAAGACCCAACTATTTTAGACACACAAATACAATTCTAAGAATTTAGTATTTATAATTGTATTTAATATTAAATATTGAATTTACATATTTACACTTGACGCGTTCCCCCATTAACCTTAAGTTTAATCTTACAAAATAAACACATTACATATCATTAAACACATTACATTTGCTTGCTTAAACATACATAAACTCGAACATATAAACTAAAAATAAAATGGCGATGGTTCATACCCCACACAACAAAAACCCTATTAACCCAAATCGATTGACCATGGAGGGGCCGGGGTCTGCCGGTAGTAGTAGCGGAAACAGTAGCCAGCACCAAATAGAAACCAGCACTCCCCGATACCCCGACGGCTCCCTTGATGCCCTTCTGGCAGAAACTTCCTATACGGTTAAAAATAGTATATATTTGCTGAACCAGACTAGGAACATGAGAGGCGAGTTAAAGACTGGTTTGGCAAATAATCTTACGAAGATTTCTAACCATATAGGGAGAGTTGCGTTACTAAGTAGGAAGGAAAATAGGAAAACAAGCGATACGGAGGAAAGGAGTGAAAGAGGAAGTGAGCAAGGAACCCCAAAAAATTGTGATTGTAAGAGAGAGATTGCAGGATTATATGAAAGAATGGAAAGAATGATGGATGAAAGGATGTATAAGATAGACGACAGCAACATAAGGGTTGTGATGAAAGAAATAAATGAGGAAAATAATAATAAAATATCCGAACTGATAAATGGGGTCAAAGAGTTAATTCAGGAAGTAAGACAGGAAACAAATAATAAATTTAAAGAAGTAAATAAGCTAAATCGAGAGGTGGTAAAGGACTGTAAGGAGATAAAAGACGAAATAAACACTAAGGTAGAGAATATGAGAATCGTAAACCAGGAACTGGCAAAAGACAGTAAGAACCACCTAAAAAGGGCAGGCGAATTGACAGATATTCTAAAAAGATTAGGTATGGAAATGATGGATAGCAAAAATACAAGTTTTAAAGAGATAAATAAGTTAAGTCAAGAGATTTTAAAGGAATGGAAGGGTATAAAAGGGGAGATTAATAGTAAGGTAGAGAAAATAAAACAAATAAACCAGGAATCGGCAAAGGAAAGTAAAGATAATTTAAATAGGGCAGTCGAGTTGTTGAGCGGGGTAGAGAAGTTAAGTCAGGACATAAGAAAGGAGACAAGTAACAAATTAAAAGAGATAAACAAGTTAAATAAGGAGGTCATAATCGAATGTAAGGGTATAAAAGGGGAAATAAATTGTAGGGTAGAGGAAATTAGAAAGGAAAATCAGGACTTAGCAAAGGAAAATGAGAAAAATTTAAGTAGGGCAGTCGAAGAGTGGGGGGCCAGGGGCTCGGCAGAACCAAGACCCGCGACTTATGCGGCGGTAGTCGGTGGCGGAAGGGAAACCACGCCGCCGAAGCCGAAGCGCGTGACCCTCCACTCTTTAGTAGTGACAGATAGGGAAGACTTTATGACAAGTGCAGAGATAGTGACAGAAGTAGGAGCAATAATAGAGGCAAAGAAAGAGGGAATTAAAATAGAAAGGATTAGAAAAGGAAAAGATAGGAAAGTTATCATAGGATTAAGTAATAAGGAGGACAGAGATAAGATCAAAGAAAGAATAGAGAAAAGTGGGGGGAAATTAGAAGTCCAGAGCATAGACAATAAAGATCCGCAGGTCGTGCTGTATGGGGTGCTAAAGTCTAACACCAATGACGACATAATACAAGCAATAAAAAGTCAAAATAAGCACCTTATACAGCAGGTCCCGGACGAGAAGGACTGTAGGATGGAAGTTAAGTACAGAAAGCGGGGAAAGGATGCAGGCACTGAGCACGTGGTGCTGACTGTGTCGCCGGGGCTGTGGCTGTGCTTCACCGAGGCGGGCTATCTATATATAGATATGCAGCGTGTTAGAGTCGCCGACCAGTCCCCCCTAATACAGTGTTCACGCTGTTTAGGGTACGGACATGGGCGGCGGTTCTGCAGTACCGCCGAGGAGAGGTGCAGCCATTGCTCCGGGACACATCACCAGTCCCAGTGCGAGGAGCTGAAGGTGGGAAAGAATGCTTGTTGCATCAACTGCAAAAATGAAAAGCTAGATAACATCAATCACAATGCATTCAGCGCGGGGTGTCCGGTCCGTCAGAGGTGGGACGCCATAGCGCGTGCAACGGTTGCTTATGCCGAACACCAATAGTGCCAGTAAGCCGCCTGTAAATCCTAGCATTGGAAAATGTAATTAATTATATTAATTTAAAACCAATGATGTGAAGGAAGGAGGTAGGCAGACAGCGGGGGGTAAAAAATTTTGAAAAATTTTGATATATAAACTTTGCATATATATGGAATTATGTAAATAAGGAAGCATATATAGCATAAGCTTTTGAAAAACGTAACCCCCCGCTGTCCTAAATAATTGTATACTGGGACTATTAGCAAATAACGCGCTGTGGAAAATCACAAATTGCAAACAATGATTATTATGTAATAATTTTTGTGCAAAAAACTCCGGGGTGGACGTCCCGGGCTGAATGATGGCAATGGATAGGAGTAGTGGGATGAGTAAGAAAAACATAAAGTAAAGTAAATATACGGAGGGAATGTAAATGAGTGTAAAGATGTAGAACAAGATAGAAACAGGAAATGAGTGTAATAATTAGATATAGTATAATTTAAAAAAGAGCAATAAAATAAAAACTGATAAGCAAATAAGAAAAATGTAAATAATAAAATGTAAAAGTAAAAAGTAAAGTGTAAAGCTAGGAAAATGTGAATTAAAAGAGAAATGTAAGAATAAAAGAAAAAGGAAATGTAATTTTCTGGAAAAGAAAAATGTAAGTCAACATAAAAGTAGTGTAAGAAAATGTTAACGTAGTGATAAATGTAAAAGAAAGTAAGGAAATGTACAAAAATAAGTAAGAAATAGAGTTATATAAGTAAGCAAGAAAATGTTAAAAAAGAGAAAGAAGTTAAGGAAATGTAAAATGTAATTGCGAATGCAAAAAATCAATGTAAAGCAAATAGCGAAAATGCAAAAATGTGATGTAAAATTTTGAGCAAAATGTGTAAATTAGATGGGTAATGAGATGTAGAAGTGTAAAATTAGAAATGTAATAAGAAAAGAGAAATGTAATGTGATAGTAATAGAAACGGAAATGTAAGAATAATAATTGTAATTAAAAACTAAACATAAACAGTAAATACAAAACAAGCAAAAAATTGGCCCTGCTTATGGTAGGGGGAACAAAAAAAAAAAAAAAAAAAAAAAAAAAAAAAAAAAAAAAAAAAAAAAAAAAAAAAAAAAAAAAAAAAAAAAAAAAAAAAAAAAAAAAACCTAACCTAACCTAACCTAACCTAACCTAACCTAACCTAACCTAACCTAACCTAACCTAACCTAACCTAACCTAACCTAACCTAACCTAACCTAACCTAACCTAACCTAACCTAACCTAACCTAACCTAACCTAACCTAACCTAACCTAACCTAACCTAACCTAACCTAACCTAACCTAACCTAACCTAACCTAACCTAACCTAACCTAACCTAACCTAACCTAACCTAACCTAACCTAACCTAACCTAACCTAACCTAACCTAACCTAACCTAACCTAACCTAACCTAACCTAACCTAACCTAACCTAACCTAACCTAACCTAACCTAACCTAACCTAACCTAACCTAACCTAACCTAACCTAACCTAACCTAACCTAACCTAACCTAACCTAACCTAACCTAACCTAACCTAACCTAACCTAACCTAACCTAACCTAACCTAACCTAACCTAACCTAACCTAACCTAACCTAACCTAACCTAACCTAACCTAACCTAACCTAACCTAACCTAACCTAACCTAACCTAACCTAACCTAACCTAACCTAACCTAACCTAACCTAACCTAACCTAACCTAACCTAACCTAACCTAACCTAACCTAACCTAACCTAACCTAACCTAACCTAACCTAACCTAACCTAACCTAACCTAACCTAACCTAACCTAACCTAACCTAACCTAACCTAACCTAACCTAACCTAACCTAACCTAACCTAACCTAACCTAACCTAACCTAACCTAACCTAACCTAACCTAACCTAACCTAACCTAACCTAACCAGTCTGAGCCCAACCGCGGTCCGGCAAGCTGCTTTTTCACAACGCTCCGCACTAAAAAATCGGAAAAAGTGGGTTAGAGTGCTCCGATTTTGACGATCGAGGTACCGGCACGTTCGTCTCGGAGCCCCCCACACGCGGGTGATAGTGTTCTGTCTTAAAAAGTTCGGAAAAGTAGCGAAAACGGTGAAAAACTGAAAGTGAAAAAATTTTAAAACTTTAAAGTGTGATAAAAACAAAACTATTAAACGGATTTCTAAAAACTATAGTGTAAATTGTGTAGGATAGTGACCTTATTATGTGCTGCGAAAATTAGAATTATAGACTGAGTGTAAGTGCCAGTGACCTTGTGTTTTAGTTTTAAGCGTCCCCACGAGGTACCCTAAATAAAGGGCAGTGCTAAACGGATCGCAGTGCATTCGAAAGCGGCATTGGAGGGATCACTATATCCGCAAAAATAAAAATTTTTGCGCATCCAGGGGGTGAGTTATTGTATTAAGAAAATAGACTTTTAAAACGCCAAAAGCGGAGCAGCGTGCAGAGACGCGTGGGTTCTGACAGCGGATCTAGCTGGGACAAATAAGGGCCTTTACGACCAGACCCAAAAAGGTAGGTGGTCCGGAGCAAGAAACCGGAGAAAATCCGGAAAAACTGATTTTCCAAAAAACCGGAGACCACACCAACCAAGAACCAGCTAGAGCAACCAAATCCCACCAGGAGCTGCCCGCTCTCACCCCCCACCGAACGCCGCAAACCGCGACTTTCCAGCTGCTCCAGGACCGCAACAAACCTAAAAAAGGTAAAAATCCGGGATTAATAGGGAACGGCTGGAACAGCTGGAACACCAACGCGGCCAGCGGTTGGGCGACGAAGAGACGAGAAGAAGGACACCTCGCACGCCTCTCTAGGATTAAGGGTTCCGGAGATAATTAGGAAAAACGTTTTGGCGGCCATTTTGTCGGCCATATTGGAGAAATTCAAAGGCCGACAGCTCCGGAACCACTTGTCAGACAGACGCGTGCGACATATCGTTGGAAAGGTCTAGGGGAGGAGTACGCAGGAAGACTAGAAAAGAGGGGGGAAAAGGGGGATTTGCAACCCCCCCAAACTCACCCACCATCACCTGCCCAAGGTAAGGATACCCCCAGGGAGAGGAAACCGCGATCCGAGCAGGTGAAAACTGACGGAGTAATCGAGCGAGAAACCTAACTTTGACATTTCGTCCGCCATTTTCTAAAAGTTCAGGCGCCGATTACTCCGAAACCAGTAGAGATAAAAGGACGCGGTTTTCGACTCCGGGCAGCACGATACGCCATCTACACATCCCGGAGGTCAAAATTCGGAAAAGCTGGAAAACCGGGAAAAATTTTTCAAAAAATTTTCCTGCGAAGTAAGACGAGAATTGGGTAGAGGGGAAAATTCCAAAGAGAACAAACCCAAGAACCCCCTACCTAGGACAAACGGTTGCCGAGTTATAAGTGCCTAAAGTAGGCCACTGACAGCTCGGCAACTGTCAGACGCCCCACAAAAGTGAAGATAGCTCCGCTCCTATTGGGCCTAGGAGAACGGGGTTTCGTTTGACATAAAAGGCAACACTTCGGCCACCCCCTCCCCGAATCTGAGCTAAATCGGGGACACAAGCACTTCAAGGACGAAATAGAGGGGGGGACCCAGATATCTGGAAAGGTCACAAAAAACCGTGAAGAAAGAGCCCAAACACGAACCAGTTACCTTGAAAGGCGAGGAAGCAGCGGGAGTTTTAAATTCCAGACATAAATTTTGGCCGCCATATTGAAAATTTTAAAAGTAAAATAACTCCGCTCCTATCCGTCGTAGAGAGACGCGGTTCCCACCATAAGTGTTGGCACCGGAAAACCTATCAACTCAAGCCATCACCGAAAACCTGGAACACCTGGAACCAGAAAAACTCACCTGGAGGCGGCTGGACGTCGCAGAAGACTGCAGTTTTCGGGTGTTGGCGCTGGGCGAGGGTGACGACGCTACACCTGGAAGCCCACAGCACCTGGAACCTCTGCAGCACCTGTAAAAAAGAAAAATAAGATCGATTACCTGCTGGGAGCCGCTGCACCAGGTGGAGTCACCGCGAGACCTGAAAGAAGAGCTTAAAATTAAGGTAAAATTGTAAAATTATATTGACCTGGACCAGTAGTCTCCTATTGGAGCTGCTGTTAGTACTGTAATTAGGTTAAGACCAACTATACTATTTTTAGTGTAGTTGCTAGTATAAGTTGTATCTGTGCGCTTAGGGCCCAGACACACTACAACATATATATAGTAGCTAGAATAGGTCAGTTACCCCCCTATTGGGGAAACTGTTAGTGTAGGAATTATAATTGACATTCATTATCGGATTTTAAGTAATTAGGGTAGGCCAGTAACCCCCTATTGGGGTAACTGTTAGTTTAGGTTTCTATTGACATTTATTATTGACATTTAATTTTAATTATTCAATATTAATTATCATTTAATTATTATTTTATTTTATCTCTACATCTATTTTAATCCAATTGAAATTTTAATTTAAATTATTTATTGTATTTTATTTTTTCTTGCTTACCGAATCGTAATTTACTGTATTTTATTGACCTTTTGACGAATCCCCCTAAATTAGCATTATGATACGCACTCCACACCCCCCCCGGAGGAGCGACACGTTCACTCTTAGCGGTTCCCCGCCAAAGGGAAGTAGGGTTGATGAGGGCGAGGCCCTCTCGCAAGTACCAAAAACTTCCGAGGTTAGGAAGAGTACTGAAATGTTTGAAGCCCCAAGCCTACAAGCGACGACCCCCCCCAATCAAATTAAACAGGGGGACCCACCGGTACAGAAACCAAAACCCAAAAAAGTACCCAAAATAGAGAGGCCCGGAAGCCCTATACCTAAAAATAGACCGAAAACAAAAGAAGCTAAAGCCTGTCTACAGGGAGCGAAGGCCAGTATAAACAGCTCCAAAAATTTCAAAACGGAGTATAAGGAGCAAGCCTTCGCCTATATAGAGAGCCTCTACCAATTAGTTAAGGGACTAGAGAATGAGCTCACCAGTGTGAAGGAGGGATCCGGCGGAGGGCTGGGAAGGGACCCTTTACATCCCCCCCAGCCACCGGCGACCACGACGACAGTAGTAGTAGACACACCGGTAGACCTAGAAAAGAAGAATAGGTTAATAGAAGAAAGTATGAAGGATGGTATGAGAGAGATAATGAAGAAGATGGATGAGTATGGAGTGAAAATGGATAAACTGAACGCGCTCTTGGAGAGCACCACAGCCGCCACCAAATCGGCGAGTTATGCGAGCGTTGTCTCGAGAGGAGTCGCTGAGCGAGTCCCCGAGACAAGGGCACTGCATTCGGTTGTGGTGTCCTCCAAAGACACGAAGGATACAGGAGACGAATTAATGGAAAAGATAAGGAAGACTGTAGATGCGAAGGATGGATGGGTCAAGGTTGAAAGGACTAGGAAAGTTAAAAATAGAAGGGTAGTCGTCGGCTGTGTGAGTGAGGAAGAAAGAAGTAAGGTGAAGGAGAGATTGAGGAAGAATGAGGGATTGGTTGTGGAAGATGTGAAGAATAAAAACCCCCTTCTGGTCTTCAAGGATGTAATGAAGAACGACAATGCTGACTTCATCACCGCGCTCAATAACCAAAACGCGGCCATCCTTGAGGGCCTTGAGGGGGAAGAGAGAAAGGTAGAGAAAGTGTGTGAGCTGAGAGCAAGGAACCCCCTGCAGAACCATCTCATAGTCAGAGTTAGCCCACAGGTATGGAAGAGATGCGTGAGTGTAGGATATGCCCATATAGGCATATGTAGAGTGAGAGTGGAGGACCATAGTCCGTTGGTGCAGTGCTTCCGCTGCCTCGGGTTTGGACACACGAAGAGGGTGTGCAGGGAGGAAGCGGACAGATGCAGTCACTGCGCAGGTCCTCATAAGAGGACTGCTTGCGAGAAGCGGCTGCAGAGGGAAGTGCCTCAGTGCGTTAACTGCATGAAGGCCAAGAGAGGCAGCGTGAAGCACAGCGCCTTTGACAGAGAGTGTGAAGAAAGAAAGAAGTGGGACGCACTGGCTAGATCGGCGGTGTCGTATTGCTAAGGGTGTCCCCGGTGAGTACTTCCAGTACCGAATATTGCAGGCCAACCTTCAGCGGAGCCAAATCGCCACAAGGGAGTTATTACTCGAGGCCACCAAGCGTAAGGCTAGCGTGGCGTTGCTGCAGGAGCCCTACATAGGTGGGGAACGGAGTATGAGGACATACAACGGAGTCAGGGTCTACCAGAGCGACGGAGAAGGGGGTGGCGTTGTCAAGGCGTGTGTTGTGGTATTTGACGATACGTTGGACGTCGAGCTACACACACGCCTCAGCAACAACAACATAGTTGTGACCACCCTCCGAACCAAAGCCTGGGAGACGGTTGTAGTGTCCTTCTACTTCGAGCCCGATAAGCCTGTAGGGCCCTACCTGGACCATCTTATGCGGATAGGGAGAGAGCTGGGATCCGATAAGATGGTTCTGGGAGGTGACGCGAACGCTAAAAGCCCGTGGTGGGGTGGCGATGCGGAAGACCCGCGAGGAAGGGATGTGTCAGCCGTACTGGAAGCAATGGGCTTACACATACTCAACACTGGAGACATCCCGACTTTCGACACCGTCAGAGGGGGGAAAAGGTACTCCAGCTACGTGGATGTGACAGCGTGCTCCGACGACCTGCTGGACCGAGTGGGCGACTGGAGAGTTGATGAGGATCTGACGAGCTCGGACCACAACGGCATAACATTTGGCATCAGACAACAGAAATCCACAGGCACGGACATAATACGTACCACACGCATGTTTAACACACAGAAGGCAAACTGGACTCAGTTTCGTGAGAAACTGACCCAGCTGATGTCGGACAGACAATTGACTGCACAGGACATGAACACAATACACAGCACACAACAAATAGAAGAGTTAATAGACAGATACACGGAAGTCATAACACAGACATGCAGAGACACAATGCCGACTAAAAAACACACACAGCGATTCACCTTGTCGTGGTGGAATGATGAGCTCGGGCAGCTGAAGAAGGAGGTCGCCACGAGGAAACGCAGGATCCGTAACGCGGCGCCTGATCGCAGAGACCGCGTAGTTGGACTGTACCTGGAAGCGAAAGAGAGGTATGAAAATACAGTAAAAGAGGCACAGATTGAAAGTTGGAAGGAGTTTTGCCGGAAACAGGATAGGGAGGGGGTCTGGGAAGGCATCTACAGGGTGTTGAACAGAGTCAGAGGGAGGGAGGAGGATCTGCCCCTTACGAGGGACGGTGAAACCCTCGACGCCCGAAGCTCCGCGGAATGGCTGGCGGAGACCTTCTACCCCGAGGACCAGGAAAGTGGTGAAAGCGAGGAACATCGGCGGACGCGCCGGCGGGCGGAGTCCTTGGACACCGAGCCGCCGGCGGGCCCGGACGACCCTCCTTTCATCATGGAGGAGTTGAAGAGAGCCGTAAGGTCCTTCAACCCCAAAAAGGCCCCCGGGGCGGATGGACTCACGTCGGACATCTGCCAACACGCTGTGGAATGTGACCCGGAATGGTTCCTTGCTCTGCTGAATAGGTGCCTCACCGTCGCCTGCTTCCCCAAACAGTGGAAGCGGGCGACCGTGGTGGTGCTAAGGAAGCCGGGCAAGGAATCGTACCGGGTACCAAAAGCCTATAGACCGATCGGCCTCCTGCCTGTTCTCGGCAAAATTTTCGAGAAGATGCTGGTCGCCCGACTTAGGTTCTACCTGCTGCCCAAGATCAGCCCTAACCAGTATGGCTTTATGCCCCAAAGGAGCACCGAAGACGCCCTCTATAGGTTGGTGGGCCACATCAGAAAGCAGAGGGAGGAGAAGAAGCTTTCTGTTGTGGTATCGCTGGATATAGAGGGGGCCTTCGATAGTGCTTGGTGGCCGGCCATAAAGGTTAGGTTAGCTGAGGTTGGGTGCCCGGGGAACCTGAGGCGGATGATCAGCAGCTACCTGAGTGAAAGAAGAGTGAGTGTAAGGTATGCGGGTATGGAAGTGAGCAGGGAGACCAACAAGGGGTGCGTACAGGGGTCCATAGGCGGACCGATCCTGTGGGACCTCTTGTTGGACCCCCTGCTATGGATGTTAGAGGAGATGGATGTGTTTTGCCAGGCGTTTGCCGACGACATTGTTCTGGTGTTCGGAGGAGAAACGGCCCTCGAAATTGAGAGGAAGGCCAACGGAGCCCTGGAAAAAATTAGAAAGTGGGGGGAGTTGAACAAACTGAAGTTTGCCCCCCACAAAACATGCGCTCTATTGACTACGCGGCGACTGAAATATGACGTGCCTCGACTCACCATGGGGGGTGTGCATCTACAATATTATGACCAAATACAGGTACTAGGACTAATAATAGATAAAAGCCTCACCTTTAACGCCCACGTAGACAACGTGTGCAAAAAGGCGATTAATAGATATAAACAACTAGCAAAAGCAGCCAGAGTAGGCTGGGGGCTTAACCCCCAGATAGTCAAAATTATATATACCGCAGTAGTGGAACCTACTGTTTTGTATGCATCAGCAGCGTGGGCACCCACCGTGGAAAAGATGGGGGTCCAGAAAAGGCTCAACTCCGTTCAACGGGGTTTTGCCCAGAAGATTTGCAGGGCGTATCGGACCGTCTCCCTGAACTCTGCGATGCTGTTGGCTGGGATACTCCCTCTTGATCTCAGGATACTCGAAGCTTCGAGGCTCTATGAGATCAAGAAGGGGGTACCTCACCCGGTATTGAGGGACAGGGAGGTGGAGCGAAATGCTCTAGCGATCGAGGACCCACATCCGGCAGAGCAGG
>OY751445.1:642500-902500 GCA_963565745.1 Phengaris arion
ATTAAGAGTATGAAAGGCTATAGAAAGTTTAGTGCAGTAGTTAGAGGTGAAACATTGCGACCATATAAAACGACTATCACTGATGACGATAGTTCAGGTACTGATAGAGATATAGATCGAGATGATTTAATTGATCTTCTTGAAAGTTAATTTTATTATAATTGTTTTTTTTTTACTTGATTACAAAGCAATGTTCTATATAGATAATAATTATATTATATATATTTTTTAATGTCTGTCATTTGCTTATTTGGCAGTATATAATGTTATAAAACTGAAAAATAGCTAATTATTACATGGATTTAAGCATTTAATTACTTGGTTACTAAATAGAATATTTATTCATATATTTAAGAAAACTAAGATAATTTATAATATATTTAAGAATATTATTATGTACTTAAAGTTGGAACAAAATATAGTTTTCTTTTGTACTTCAATAAATAATTTGTAATAGGAATAAATTACTATACACAATATATAACGTGTATATTAATTATGTGCAGTAATTAAAAAGGGCGACTGATAATATAATCACTACAGAACAAAACTAAATATAATATTATAACAGAATGACAGCTTTGTGATCAAGTCCTTAAAATAAAGGAAGGCTGTGTGATCAATTCCGTAATTCTATATATCTAGAGGATGGCTGTGTGATCAATTCCGTAATCGCTTATATCTAGAGGAAGGCTGTGTGATCAATTCCGTAATCGCTTATATCTAGAGGAAGGCTGTGTGATCAATTCCGTAATTCTATATTTCTAGAGGATGGCTGAGTGATCAATTCCTTAATTCTATGTCTAGAGGATGGCTGTGTGATCAATTCCGCAATTCTATATATCTAGAGGATAGCTGTGTGATCAAATTCTTGAACCAAAATTTAGTAATAAGGACAGCTGTGTGATCCAAGTCCGTAAATAATTATTTATTACATGCATTCTACACAATTAAAAAATGCACAACTTTATGATGAAATGATACTGCTTTTCTTTCTCTTTCAGACTTCAGGTGACCCCAATAAGGACCGTGGGACACGGCCTTTGCAGGATGGCCGAGTGTTGCCAACTTCCGGAAATACTAAGCGGATGTGAGATGGACAATTATTGACCACACTTATAATTGCTCACCGATAGAACTGCTGATTTAATTTGGCTTATTATTTAAAATATATTATGCTTGATTTAGTTCTAATAAATATGTAAAATATACATTAATATAATTTAATTATGAATTATTGTAAATTGTAATTTAGAGGATGTCAACTGATTACTTTTAGTATAAAAGGGCGCGCAGATCTGTTGTTGGCGCCATTATTGTAACGGTTGTTAAAAGGGTGTTACTCTGCCCGAATAAACAGTGTTTCTAAGTTTGGACCTAGTTTATTTCCTGCCAAGTGCCGACACTTGTGTTAATTTAATAGGGGTCGATTTTTAGACCTCATCGACCCCCAAATTCAGTTTTCGTTTATGTCGACCCCTAGTAAACCGATATCGACCCCAAGGGGTCGAATCGGTTTACTAGGGGTCCACTTTAGGAATTACGGGATTTTTTTTGAATGGGTGAATGAATTGGGAATTTGTAATGACCACTTTGGGAATCCCTGGTCTAAAGAATATAAAATATAAAATGCTATAGAATAACTGATTAGTTGAATTGGCTGAAACTTTACGTAGGTATTTCCTAATCATTGATGTATATTAATATCAGGAGTGATATTATGGTCTAGCGCTAACTCATGATAAGCAACGCCGGTCATGGATTCAACTAGGATGGGTGACCACAATCCCAAATATTTTTAAGATCAAAGTCTATAGGTACGCCTAATACCGACTAACGTAACAGCTGAACGGATTTTAATGAAATTTGATATGGAAGTAGTTTAGTCTCTGGATTAACACATAGGCTACTTTTTATCGCAGGAGAAAGTTCGGTTCTCCTTTTTCGCGTACGAAGTCGCGCCTAACATCTGAACTATACTAATATTATAAAGAGGTAAAGTTTTTTTTATGATCTCTGGATCTACTTTAACCTTTTTTTTAAATTCTTACACCAATAGAAAGCCACATTATTTGTGAGTGTCGTAGGCTATAACATATTAACCCGAAAAATGATAAGACTTTTCCGTGGTAGTCGGATTTGCAAAATAAATCGAAAAAAAACTAGCGAACGAAATCGTTTTTGAGAAACTATGAGAGATGAGAGATGAACTCAATAGAGAGAGAGAGAAAAGTTTTATAGTTTGATAGTGCCTCCGAAAAATATAAATAGCATACGAGGGCGGGTCAATAAGTCCGTGACTTTTGGAATAAAACACAGATTTTTTGATAAATAAATCATTTTATTTTTCAACGTAGTCCCCCTTGAGCTCTATACACTTTGTCCAACGCTTCTCCAATTTTTTTAACCCTTCCAAAAAATATGATTTGTCGAGGTCCTCAAAATAGGCCTTTGTTTGCGAGATGACTTCATCATTGGAGTCAAATATTTTTCCACCGAGCCATTTTTTCAGGTTTGGGAACAAGAAGTAGTCACTCGGAGCCAAATCTTGAGAATAGGGTAGATGTGGGAGCAATTCATAGCCCAATTCATGGATTTTTGCCATGGCAACTGCACATGTGTGCACCCTTGCATTGTCTTAGTGAAAAAGAACTTTTTTCTTGGCCAAATGAGGTCGGTTTTTTTTCAAATCCTCATTGAAGCGGTCCAATAAGTTGGCATAATATTCCCCATTAATTGTTCTTCCCTTTTGAAGATAGTCAATGTGGATTATCCCACGTGCATCCCAAAAAACAGTCGCCATAACTTTATTGGCTGACAAACCCACCTTGGCCTTCTTTGGCGCCGATTCACCCTTAGAAACACACTTTTTTGACTGTTGTTTGGTCTCTGGTGTATTGTGATGGATCCATGTTTCGTCCACGGTTAAAAAACTCCTCCATATTGTGATTAAACAACGCCAAACCTTCCTGTGAAGTTGTTACACGATTGCGTTTGTGGTCGACTGTGAGCAAACGCGGCACCCATCTTGCGGAAAGCTTTCTCATGCCCAAGTGATCATTCAAAATTGAAACCACTGAGCCATGCGAGATGCCTATGGCTTCCACAATCTCTTGCACTTTCAATCTTCGGTCGGCCAACACCATATCGTGAATTTTTTCGATTGTTTCGGGTGTAGAGACCTCAACTGGGCGTCCAGGACGTTCGGCATCTTCAGTGCTTGTAAGGCCACAACGAAATTCAGTAAACCACTTTTTTACCATTGAAATCGATGGTGCAGAGTCCCCATAGTATTTATCAAGCTTAGCCTTGGTCTCGGTAATGGTTTTTTTTTGCAAAAAATAATGCTTAATAAGCACACGAAATTCACTTTTTTCCATTGTTTCCTTAAGTTACTGGATAGTCTGATAAAGATAGCTGTAAAACACAAACTAACTGACGCAGCAAGTTCAAATTTTGATGGGAGTCAACTGACAGATGCCTGTTGACAGGAGTGGTGTTGCTTTTTCAGTAAGGAGGTTAGAAATTCAAAAAGTCACGGACTTATTGACCCGCCTTAGTATATTGTCCGCGGCTTCGCCCGCGTGCAATTGGGTTTTAAACGATATCTTTATAATAATTTAAAACTTTCATACACATACGAAATTTCATGCGAATATGTCCAAGGAATAAAAAAATTCATACAAACTTTTATCCCCTATTTCACCACCTTGCGGGTTTGAGTTTTGAAAAATCCTTCCTTAGTGGATGCTTTCGTCAAATGAGAAATTCGTGTGCCAAATTTAAAATCTCACACTTTTTTGAAAGGTTAAAGAGATAAGGCTGGGAGTTGGGACTATATGATCCGGAATCCGAAAGGCCGGAGAAAATTCAGAACGCTAAAATAGAACTCTGCGTTAATACAATAGAGCTGGAAATCGAACACACAAGTGTCGAGTCAAATGTCAATGTCATGACATTATGACAGTTTGACACTCGGCACTTTAATTTTCAGCTTACTAGCGCAGAGTTCTGTTTTCAATGCTCGGAATTTTCCCCGGCCTACCGGATTCCGGACAGTACAGTCCCAGCCTAGGGTCGTGTTAGCTAGCGTAGGCCAGTCGAAACGTACACTTTTCTCCAAAATTGATTATAAATGCAAGTCCCCCGCTAAGTCTATCAGTCTGTATGTTCGCGATAATCTCAAAAACTAGTGAAAGGATTTTTATGCAGTTTATATTTACTAACAGAGTGGTTCCTTCGGAAGTTTTAGGTCGATAATAATTAGTTTGATTTATGACGATAATTGTTGAAGGTGTCGAAAAACTGAAGCCGTCTGGGAGCTTCTATTGGAAACTCTGCCTAACCTAAGCCGTTGGATACTAATGGGTTAGTTTCTCTTCTAAAGGTCTACAAAAAGATTGCAACGGCATATAATATTATGTATATCTTTTAAGGATAGGTTATTTATATAAATTATAGATTATAGTTATTAAAAGAAATGACAAATAATGTGGTATTTTCAAAAGCTATTCAGACGGATACAATATTAATCCTTATCTAGGAGATTATATCTAAGGGATTATACATTTTACTCTGTGATTTTACTATATTGCAGGTGGATAGATATATTTGCTAAAGAAGTTTTTGGCCACGAACACTCTCCTACTCGCTTAAAGCTATTATTAAATATGTGTAATAAATTATAATAAAAATTTTAAATATATGTGATACCTATATATAGTATAAAAAGTATTAAATATATTTCCGTTATCTGGTACCCATAACAAAAGTTTTTCCGAGATCTTGCCACAGGATCAAATTGACGTGGTGTAAAAGCGTCCATAGATATTATTATTATTATATATATTAGTAAGGAAGTAAAGATATACGTAAAATTTCAGGTGGACACATAGATAGTGCCAATATAAACAACGTAAATAAAAAGATAAAATTTTACGAACGTTATATGTCATTGTATTCCTTTTTCTCTCTCTCTTTTTTGTTCTCTTTGTTTACGTAACAACTTAAATAAAATTGGATCTGAACAGACTATAGTGAAATAGGAATCGGGTCAGCGGCAGCGGCAACAGCAACAAAAAAGGTACACTTGTAGAATGAATTCACCTTTATTGGTCAGCCATCAGCAGTAGAGTGAGGGCCATTTTTCAGTTACCGCCCTTTTTATACATCTTATGAGTATAAACAGTTAAATGTTTATATATAGTAAATACGTTTTAAATATTAATATTAGTATTTAAATATTGTTAATATAATTATTAAAATCAAATTAAGATAAACCGGAAGCTACGCAAAAATAGTCACAAACTTAAATAATATTATTAGTATCTATCCGGAAGTGAGTTTTGTAACACTCGGCCATCCTGCATTTTGCCGTGTCCCACGGCAAGTTGACTGGTTTTCATCATGTCATTTTTCTGTACCTGAAAAGAGATAAAAGAGAACAGTAATTGCACTTAAGATAATATTTTATGGCAGGCAATTGGCATGTGTCACGCTCATAATATTTAAATTTTAAATAGTATTGAAATGTTTTTTATTTCTAAACTTATGGATACTTAATTTTAAATAACACAAAATAATGTTTTTTTTTTATACGTATTCCACGTTAACTTATTATATTAAGAATGATTTGTTTAATGGTTAAGATTTAAGTTAAGAGTCACAGAGAATTAAGTTCATTACATATTTATTATTCTTTTTGTTTTGTAGCATACCTTTATGTATTATATTAATTATTGTAATAAATAATCAAAGTTTTTTTGCATCACACAGATCTAGTTTAGTTACTAGATATTTGTTTCAGGTCACACATTCAGATTTACTAGATATTTTTGAGCATCACACAGATCTAGTTTATTTACTAGATATTTGTTTCAGGTCACACAGATTTACATTAGTTTAGTGTCACACAGATCTAACTAATTTACTAGATATTTTTTGCATCACACAGATCTAGTTTATTTACTAGATATTAATTGTTTCAGGTCACACAGATCTAATTAATTTACTAGATATTATTTTAGCATCACACAGCTAGTCAAGTCTTTATTTTAAAGTAATATTAATAATTTGAAGTGATAATTAGTCTTATTCCTTATAAAATGAATGTTAAAAAAAAATGAAATAGTTATTAAATAGTTTTTTTTTTATTAGGTATAATTTTAAAATCACTTACTACGCACAAGTGTTTATTTAAATGATAAATTTTAAATTAGTTTATAAGTACACAAGTATAGATAACTTTAATTGCTTAGAGTATATTCTTAAATAAACTTAGATGTATTAAATATTCTAGTTTTTAAACAAATATTAAGGGCTTAAAAGTATATAATATTCGCGTGTATCATTCAACTTTCTAGCAAATCTATAAGATCATCTCTGTCTACTTCTCTATCAGAATCTGTCGAACTATCCGAAATTGAGGAATTATAAGGACGTAAGGCCTCCCCGGGTACTACAGCATTAAACTTTTTGTATCCCTTAATACCTTTAATGCTGCTAATATTATAACGATCAATAGAATGATCAGACTTGGTTATTTTATATGGTCCCGTATACTGACTGCCCAATTTCTTGGTGACACCCCCTGTACTATCACGAGATATTCCGCCCTTCCAAAGTACTAACTCACCTAAATTGTACTTCCTACATTTTTTATGTTTCTTATCATAACGATTCTTCATCACCGTCATATATTTGTCAATTTTTATTTTGGCTTGAGCTCTACGGTCCCCTAATTTTTGAACCAAATCTGGGTGATCAGCGCTAGTCGAGGGGTAAGCAGGGAAGAGAGTGTTATTATGTGTAAACATCAAGCTAAAAGGCGTGTACCCAGTAACCGCATGTGGGGTGTTATTTATACCCCACACGACATTAGATAATTTTTCGTCCCAAGTACATTCACTTTCCGATGTGGTATTAAGTCCATTAATAATGCTTCTATTTACCCTCTCGACTTGGCCGTTTGAACGTGGCGAGGCTATTGCATTTAAAACATGTTTTATTTGTTTTTCAACTACGAAATCTTTAAAATACCTACTTGTAAATGCTACCCCACGGTCAGTAATTATTCTGGAGGGAATTCCGAATACCGATATAATTTCTTTTAAGTTTTTTATAGTTTCAACAGAGCTAACACTACGTACGGGCCTTGCAAATACGAATTTGGTAAAGGAATCAATTACAACTAGTATATAAATATTTCCATTACGAGTTTTAAGAAAAGGCCCCAAATGATCGGCATGTAATGTGTGCATTGGTATGTTGGGCTTATCTATGGGGTGTAGCTCGCCCTCAGGTTTACCATAATTCCCTTTAGCATATGCACACTGTAGACAAGCCTTAATATACTTTTTTATAAACCGAGTCATCCCTAAAAACCAGAATTGAGACTTTATTATTTTTTCGCACTTCTCAAACCCTAAGTGGCCAGCTTGGTCATGATATTTTTGTAACAGGCTCCATTTCGATAGCTTAGGTATCACAAATCTATTCCCGTTCAAGGTTTTACGAAATAAACGGCCGTCTAAAACTACGTAATTATTTTTAATATCTGAATTTTGGGTACCTTCATCAAGTTGTCTAATTATGTGCTGTACATTGTCATCCTGTAGTTGCAAAGTTATAAGCCAGTCGTCTTTATCGATGTTGAGTACACAAACCGTTTCTAAAGGATTGCGACTAAGGGCATCGACGTGTCGCATACGATCGCCGGTACGATATTCTATAGTAAGGTCAAAATCTTGGATAGTGAGCCACCAACGGGCGATACGCGGCACAAGGTCTTTTTTTGTAAGTGTGTTACGTAGAGCTGCGCAATCAGTAATAACTGTAACGGGGATTCCAGTTAGGTATATACGGAAATGTATTAAGGATTCTACAACTGCCAAGGTTTCTAGTTCGTAGCTATGGTAACACTGTTCTTCCCTGGTAGTTACGCGGCTAAAGTAAGCAATTGGCTTTAAGCTATTATCATTTTGGTACTGTAACATAATCCCTCCTAGACCTAACTTACTAGCATCCGTATGAAGCTCCGTTTTAGCATGATGATTATAAATAGCTAGTACTGGTCTTTTAGTTAACGCTGCTTTAAGATTTTCGAAAGCTTGCTCCTGCTCAGAGCCCCACTCCCAGTTGACCGTCTTTTTTGTAAGGAGAGTTAGCGGACGTGCTAACTCGGCGAAACTACGAACGAATTTTCGAAAATAGGAAGCGAGACCAATAAATTGTCTTACTTCGTGTACATTACGAGGACGCCTAAATTGCGATACACTTTCGATTTTAGCTAATCCTGGACGTATGGAACCAGCCGTCACTTCGTGTCCCAAGTAGTTTACACTGTTTTGTAAAAAGGAACATTTCTGTAAATTTAGCTTTAAGTTGGCACGTTCTAAAAGTTGGAGAACCCCCTGAAGTAAATTGATACCCTCGTTTATACTGACTGAAGGAACGGTCAAATCATCTAGATAAATGGCTAACTTATTGTTCAATGGTTGTAAGGCCTTTTGTATGAGACGCGAAAATACGGCGGGGGCATTGGCCAGACCAAATGGCATCCGGAGGAATTCATACTGCCCTGTAGGTGTAACGAATGCAGTTTTATGTATAGAGTCTTCAGACATATTTACTTGATAATAACTTTGTGCTAAATCTAAGACCGTGAAGTACATTTTCCCCGAAAGCCGATTGATCTGGTCATCAATATGTGGAAGTGGATATCGATCCTTAATAGTTTGGTTGTTAAGAGCGCGGTAATCGACACATAAACGGTAATCACCTCCCTTCTTTTTCACCAATATTACAGGACTAGCATAGTCTGAGCTTGACTCGCGTACTATACCAGCCGAAATCAGTTCACTAATCTTTTGTTCGGTAATTTCCGCCTCTTTGTACGACATTCTATATGGCTTGCTGTGAACCGGTACATCAGTTTTGGTATGAATGCGCATCTCTAATAAATTAGTACACCCTAGCTGCTCACTACATTCAGCGAATGCCGTATTATATCGGTTTAACAAATTCAATAACCTACTACAATAATATTCATCAATATCCCCAACCTTTATGTCAGAAATATCTATATTTTTTGTTTGTACGTTATTTACATTATTATTAAAATGTTGACTACATGAACTTGATGTTAACATTACTTCAGTTACGTCAAAAATGTCAGCTCGAGTAAGTAATTTCCCTCTTTGCCAATGGATAGACGTATCGCCTAAATTGGTTACTTGTAATGTGTAGTCACCGAATTTTAAAATAGATTGCGGTATATAATATGATAAATTCCCAAAATCAAAAACAATAGTCCGCGTTACAAGTATACTGCCGTGATCTAACTTATCTGTTACATACACGCAAATTAACCGAGTATCTCCGGGCTGCAATTCAAGATCGTTACTTAAATACAAAGGAATTCTTTCTACAAAATCATTAGAGAACAAATTAATATCGGACAAGTAGTGGGTAGTATGAAAATAATTTTTATTGTTCGGTAATAACATAACGGCTTTATAATTGGCAACAAGTGCTATGTCTGGATGTTTTAATATAGGGCTACCTATTATCATATTTAAATCCTTAAGATCCGCATCAGTTACTTCAGCCTCACTGTATACACAAATGTTATCTATACTTATATTAAATTGTACATTACCTAACGAAATGATATGCAAACCTCCAAAACCTTTCATTAACAAATTTGATTGAAAAACTTTTAACCTTAATTGCTTAACTGTTTCTAGTGTTATAATATTAACTTTACTTCCCGTGTCAATATATCCTAGCAATGTTATTCCGTTGACTATGATTTGTTTTTTGTATACATCTGATAGAATTTCGTAACTGTTACAATTAATTTTGCGTACCTGCACACTGCCGCGTTGATCTTGAAACGTGTACCGGCGGAGCGCGTTGTCCATCATACCCGCAGTGTTTCCAGCAGCTCGGGCGCCTGCAGCATGCCAGCAGCTACTGGAACTGTGGCCCAAGCGTTGACAAATCTGGCAGCGTGTGATGCGACAGTCTCTTGCTTCATGACCGGTCTTGCGGCAGTTGTAGCATGTTTTCGGCAAACCGGCGCCCCGACGCCAGTTAGATGTTTGTTCAGAAGCTTTCGTACCTATCGGCTTGTAATTTTCAAGAGATGACAGGAATCCAAAATAAAGCTGTTCTGGTGTCTCGCAATTGTAGGCCTTCGCATTTGGTCGTAATTCAACGGGCAACCCACGAATTAGACACGAGGTAGCAGCGTCGCCCTTCAGACCGCATTTCTTGACTAGGGACATTTTTTCATGGAAATACCTCGTCATGGTCTCGTCATTATCCTTTACTCGTGCTAGCATCTCTTCCAACTGATCGACATAGTCAGTGGAGCGCGGAAAGGCACACGTTAGATTTTGTTTCCACTGCGTCCACGTGGCTGTATAGTCTTCTAAGTCATCGTACCATTCTCTCGCAGCACCGCGTAGGCGAATTTGCATAACGAAGATACGATCTTTTTCGTCCCAGGAATACATATCTCCGAGCTGGTCGATCTTATTAAGCCACCCCCTTACATTGGTCGATTTCTTTCCTGGATCAAGTTCTGGTATGACTTCTGCTTCCAGATGATTAATTCTCCTCTTCTTATACATGCTCCTAATATGTGGACGTGGAGAGGTAAAAGTTTCACAGTTCTCAGTTGTACCTTCATCCGATGATGAGTCGATGGCACTTTGCCTCTTTTTTCCCAAACCACAGCGATATGGACCCATCATGGTGCTTAGAGACAGGTTAAACAACGAAAACAAAAAAAAAATCTCTTTACCTCCAAATCCCACTTCTGAGATGAAATAGGAATCGGGTCAGCGGCAGCGGCAACAGCAACAAAAAAGGTACACTTGTAGAATGAATTCACCTTTATTGGTCAGCCATCAGCAGTAGAGTGAGGGCCATTTTTCAGTTACCGCCCTTTTTATACATCTTATGAGTATAAACAGTTAAATGTTTATATATAGTAAATACGTTTTAAATATTAATATTAGTATTTAAATATTGTTAATATAATTATTAAAATCAAATTAAGATAAACCGGAAGCTACGCAAAAATAGTCACAAACTTAAATAATATTATTAGTATCTATCCGGAAGTGAGTTTTGTAACAATAGCCAGGAAGTCCGTCTATAGACGGATCTTACTTTCTGACTCCTGAGGAACATTACAAAGTCTGAACCACTGACCACAAAAGGGATATCAATATCGTTTCACGGATACTGCTTATATTATTACACATTTTGCCGAGATGTATCTCGCCAAAATGTGTTCCCGTAGAACGTCATTTTTTTAAATTAAAAAATAATTTAAAAAAATAGATTAGTCAATAGTCAATAACAATTAAAAGTACACATGACAGTAAATAAAATTTATAATTAATTAATTAAGCACAAAAGAGATCATCAACACTGTAAAAGCATTTATCTATTAAGTATTGTTTTAATTCATTTTTAAATTTTTTAATGTTGTCTATATCTTTATACGCCGTGGTATTATTATTATATATATAAATATATATGTATTATTGTATATTTAAGTTGACATGCCGAAAATACTCTTTCTAACTCGTGTATTTTTAGATTCAAGACAACATAATTTATGTGCTAGGCTTTTGGTATTGAATCGCGTGAATAAAGAAAGGTTTGTTCGAATAAGGCTACTTCATATATGTACAGACATGGAAATGTAAGTAGTTTTGTAAATGTAAGTTTTTCATCGACGCGACAGAAACAGCACTAGAAAATAGTATATAAATAGTACTCTGCGCTAATACATTAAAGCTGAAAATGACAAGTGTTAAATCTGAAATTTGACACTTGTAATGACAGTGTATTTTTTTTTAAATTTATATTTGGCATAGGCTTATAACCATTTGCCAGTGTCAAGTTAAAAAGGTGGGAAATAGAACTTCCGTTTCAATTTTCAACACCGTATTTCTAAATCGTTGAGACCAAAGTCTAGTCAAAGTACAAATAAATAGTCAGTGCAGTCAATGAGTCAAGTCAGTCGATTCAGTAAAGTGGTTAAAGCTTTACTGAAAGTTCCTAGGGAGTTTTGAAGGGAAACACAAAATAGCACGGTTTTGTAGCACTTGCAAACACTTGTGCACGTCAACGAATGCAAACTGATACATCTCGGCAAAATGTGTTCCCGTAGAGTAAATAAATGGATTATCTTGTTACGACCAAAGTCGCCGGCTTCGTATTATAAATTGTGTTTTTTTTGCATTGGATAGAATGTTGCATTCAGACTTCAGTTTGCATGGGTGAGCGCGATGATGATGATTACCTCAGTAAACTTCCGCAATTAGTTATAATTAACTTGTTAACGATCAGTTAATGTGGCGGTTAAATTCACCGTTCAATCCGCCGCGTCGCCGCGCGCCGCAGATAAGCCCTCGTTTCCATTAGTTTTTAGTGGACGCGACAGAAAAATATAAAAAGAACTATGCGCTAATACAATAGAGCTGAAAATCGAAATGTCAAGTGCTGAGTTGGTCTATCACGAGTTTTGCCGGGGAATTCAATGTGTGACGTTGTTATTTTTGTATTTCCTCCATAAATTTGTTTTATTTCGGTTTTTAATGTGTAATTTTGGTAGAATATTAACCATTAAATATTCGTTAACGTGCACAAGTGTTTGCAAGTGCTACAAAACCATGCTATTTTGTGTTTCCCTTCAAAACTCCCTAGGAACTTTCAGTAAAGCTTTAACCACTTTACTGAATCGACTGACTTGACTCATTGACTGCACTGACTATTTATTTGGACTTTGACTAGACTTTGGTCTCAACGATTTAGAAATACGGTGTTGAAAATTGAAACGGAAGTTCTATTTCCCACCTTTTTAACTTGACACTGGCAAATGGTTATAAGCCTATGCCAAATATAAATTTAAAAAAAAATACACTGTCATTACAAGTGTCAAATCTCAGATTTAACACTTGTTATTTTCAGCTTTAATGTATTAGCGCAGAGTACTATTTATATACTATTTTCTAGTGCTGTTTCTGTCGCGTCCATGAAAAACTTACATTTACAAAACTAGGTACTTACATTTCCATGTCTGTAGATATATGAAGTAGCCTTATTCGAACAAACCTTTCTTTATTCACGCGATTCAATACCAAAAGCCTAGCACATAAATTATGTTGTCTTGAATCTAAAAATACACGAGTTAGAAAGAGTATTTTCGGCATGTCAACTTAAATATATATTAATACATATATATTTATATATATATAATAATAATACCACGGCGTATAAAGATATAGACAGCATTAAAAATTTTAAAAATGAATTAAAACAATACTTAATAGATAAATGCTTTTACAGTGTTGATGATCTCTTTTGTGCTTAATTAATGAATTATAAATTTTATATTAATAAAATTTATAATTAATTATTATATATAAAATATTATATTGTAATATTGTAACACCTCATTTATACCACATTCTTACAATAAATTATTTGAAATTGAAATTGAAAAAAACTCTCGTGGGAACGAGGGCTTAAACACTTGACCTTTTTGATGTTTCGTTTCAGTATGATTTGCATTACATATTATGTAACGCAAAAACTTCAGTTTTAAGTATTCGTCTCGATGACACTTTTCAAATGTACCTGCTTAGCCGTCCCTACATCATGTTACACGATTCTAAAGTGTGTGCTGTCTCGATGCTAAGATATTGTTACAGCCGATATCTATAGTCTATACTAATATTATAAAGAGGAAGCGTTTGTTTGTTTGCATCGAATAGGCTTTGAAACTACTGGACCGATTTTGATGAAGTTTGGAACTGAGATAGAGTTGACCACGGGGAAGGACATAGGCTACTTTAACAACACCACACATTTTTATATCTATACTTAAATTTAAGATTTTTATTATATTATACACATATTTAATACACATCCATGACCCAGGAACACAAAACTTTTTTGTTTTCGAAACCAGCACCTCCGGCTTGAGCGCCAATGCACTAACCACTGAGTCACAGAGGTCATCTATATACACATACAAAACAAAGCCAAAGTTTGCATTCCATACAACATTTACAACCTCACAAAAGTGGGGTGTTTTGTCGATAAAATTAAAAAAAAATCCGCTTTTAAATCACTGAGCCTCGAGACTGTGTCGCACTGTTGACTGTATGTACTATTTTATCTCTGAGCCTCGAGACTGTATGTCGCACTGTTGACTGTATGTACTATTTTATCTCTGAGCCTCGAGACTGTATGTCGCACTGTTGACTGTATGTAGTATTTTATCTCTGAGCCTCGAGACTGTATGTCGCACTGTTGACTGTATGTATTATTTTATCTCTGAGCCTCGAGACTGTATGTCGCACTGTTGACTGTATGTACTATTTTATCTCTGAGCCTCGAGACTGTATGTCGCACTGTTGACTATATGTATTATTTTATCTCTGAGCCTCGAGACTGTATGTCGCACTGTTGACTGTATGTATTATTTTATCTCTGAGCCTCGAGACTGTATGTCGCACTGTTGACTGTATGTACTATTTTATCTCTGAGCCTCGATACTGTATGTCGCACTGTTGACTGTATGTATTATTATATCTCTGAGCCTCGAGACTGTATGTCGCACTGTTGACTGTATGTATTATTTTATCTCTGAGCCTCGAGACTGTATGTTGCACTGTTTACTGTATGTACTATTTTATCTCTGAGCCTCGATACTGTATGTCGCACTGTTGACTGTATGTATTATTATATCTCTGAGCCTCGAGACTGTATGTCGCACTGTTGACTGTATATATTATTTTATCTCTGAGCCTCGAGACTATATCTCGCACTGTTGACTGTATATATTATTTTATCTCTGAGCCTCGAGACTGTATGTCGCACTGTTGACTGTATGTACTATTTTATCTCTAAGCCTCGAGACTGTATGTCGCACTGTTGACTGTATGTATTATTTTATCTCTGAGCCTCGAGACTGTTTGTCGCACTGTTGACTGTATGTATTATTTTATCTCTGAGCCTCGAGACTGTATGTCGCACTGTTGACTGTATGTATTATTTTATCTCTGAGCCTCGAGACTGTATGTCGAACTGTTGACTGTATGTATTATTTTATCTCTGAGCCTCGAGACTGTGTGTCGCACTGTTGACTGTATGTATTATTTTATCTCTGAGCCTCGAGACTATTTGTCGCACTGTTGACTGTATGTATTATTTTATCTCTGAGCCTCGAGACTGTATGTCGCACTGTTGACTGTATGTATTATTTTATCTCTGAGCCTCGAGACTGTATGTCGCACTGTTGACTGTATGTATTATTTTGTCTCTGAGCCTCGAGACTATATGTTGCACTGTTGACTGTATGTATTATTTTGTCTCTGAGCCTCGAGACTATGTCGCACTGTTGACTGTATGTATTATTTTATCTCTGAGCCTCGAGACTGTATGTCGCACTGTTGACTGTATGTATTATTTTATCTCTGAGCCTCGAGACTGTATGTCGCACTGTTGACTGTATGTATTATTTTATCTCTGAGCCTCGAGACTGTATGTCGCACTGTTGATTGTATGTATTATTTTATCTCTGAGCCTCGAGACTGTATCTCGCACTGTTGACTGTATATATTATTTTATCTCTGAGCCTCGAGACTGTATGTCGCACTGTTGACTGTATGTATTATTTTATCTCTGAGACTCGAGACTGTATGTCGCACTGTTGACTGTATGTATTATTTTGTCTCTGAGCCTAGAGACTATATGTCGCACTGTTGACTGTATGTATTATTTTATCTCTGAGCCTTGAGACTATGTCGCACTGTTGACTGTATGTATTATTTTATCTCTGAGCCTCGAGACTGTGTCGCACTGTTGACTGTATGTATTAATTTATTTCTGAGCCTCGAGACTGTATGTCGCACTGTTGACTGTATGTATTATTTTATCTCTGAGCCTCGAGGCTGTATGTCGCACTGTTGACTGTATGTATTATTCTATATCTGAGCCTCGAGACTGTATGTCGCACTGTTGACTGTATGTATTATTTTATCTCTGAGCCTCGAGGCTGTATGTCGCACTGTTGACTGTATGTATTATTCTATATCTGAGCCTCGAGACTGTATGTCGCACTGTTGACTGTATGTATTATTTTATCTCTGAGCCTCGAGACTGTATGTCGCACTGTTGACTGTATGTATTATTTTATCTCTGAGCCTCGAGGCTGTATGTCGCACTGTTGACTGTATGTATTATTCTATATCTGAGCCTCGAGACTGTATGTCGCACTGTTGACTGTATGTATTATTTTATCTCTGAGCCTCGAGACTGTATGTCGCACTGTTGACTGTATGTATTACTTTATCTCTGAGCCTCGAGACTGTATGTCGCACTGTTGACTGTATGTTTTATTTTATCTCTGAGCCTCGAGACTGTGTGTCGCACTGTTGACTGTATGTATTAT
Source organism: Phengaris arion (assembly GCA_963565745.1). Classification (NCBI taxonomy): domain Eukaryota; kingdom Metazoa; phylum Arthropoda; class Insecta; order Lepidoptera; family Lycaenidae; genus Phengaris; species Phengaris arion. Next base: position 658,984 of record OY751445.1, read on the forward strand.
TTTATCTCTGAGCCTCGAGACTGTATGTCGCACTGTTGACTGTATGTATTATTTTATCTCTGAGCCTCGAGACTGTATGTCGCACTGTTGACTGTATGTATTACTTTATCTCTGAGCCTCGAGACTGTATGTCGCACTGTTGACTGTATGTTTTATTTTATCTCTGAGCCTCGAGACTGTGTGTCGCACTGTTGACTGTATGTATTATTTTATCTCTGAGCCTCGAGACTGTATGTCGCACTGTTGACTGTATGTATTATTTAATCTCTGAGCCTCGAGACTGTACGACGCACTTTTGACTGTATATATTATTTTATTTTTTTGTAACAACTAGCTTTTGCCCACAGTTTCGCCCGCGTGGGAGAATCTTCTTGGCAAAAAACATATTTAGCAAATATACCTCCTGCAATATAAAGTATATATTTTTACTCTGTCCTAGTACTATAGTAATAGCATAGATTAATTTTTTTTTTAAGAATAATCTTTCTCTTTTTAGTCATATTTATTATATTTTTAATTACATATTTTAAGAAAGTTTAAAAGAATCGTTCGAATGTATAATTTTGAATACGCGCCACGCTTCCATTAGGTATTGTATTCCTCATGGACACCATCATCAGGTCTCCACTTTGGTGACTAAAGGACCAATTTATGATGGTGGTGATAATGATGATGATTACTGTAATTGCCATAGTAGTATATTCTTGCTGTTCTTTAAACAACGCCATAGTCTATCTTCAGAAAGAGTCGAAATCACTATATGTGTCCATATAAATTTCGAGGAGTTCCTTCGATTCCTCATGGATCCCATCATCAGGTCACCTTGGTATCAAAAGGACCAAATTGGGACTATACTCTATACAGTAATCGTTCAACATACAAAATATATAGCCGAACGTATAACCACCTCCTTTTTTGGTAGTCGGTTAAAAATATATACTTTATAGTTTATACTAAATTTCAACACGTACCTATTCATTTCAAGATATCTCCTAGATAAAGATTAATATTTGTAATCATTTTTTTAAACTTAAAATGGGTATACGAGGTAAACTATCCTTAAAAGATAGACATATCTATGCCATCGCGGACTTTTTTGTAGACCTATATAAGGGAAACAATCCCACCATACATTGTTTTGTTATTTATTTCCAACGGATCAGATTAGGCAGTATTTTCGATAAAAGCTCCCAGATGGCTTGATTTTTTCCAAGACCTTCGACAATAATTATCGTCATAAAACAAACAATTTCCACAGAAAACCTTAACAAATTATCGAGCTAAACCTTCCTAAGAACCACTCTGTCGGTAAATATAAACTGCAAGAAAATCTATTCTTTTTTAAGATTATCGCGAACATATAAGACAGACTCGGCGGGAAACTAAAAATTTATAAAAAAATTTAGAGAAACGTCGAAAGTGTGCGTATTGCGTTTCAAAAATTTTAATTTTCTCAAAGTTCGCTGCTTGCCCTAACCCTAGCGTGGCGCTAGTTAACACGAGCATAGGCGGGACTATATTATTGTCCAGAATCAGGGGAAAATTCAGAGCAGAGAAAATAGAACGTAACGCGTTAATACATTAGAGTTGAAAATAGAAGAGTCGAGTGTCGAATGTCGCTGTCAAGTAGGACATTGAAATTACTTGTGTTCGATTTTCAGCTCTATTGTGTTAACGCAGAGTTCACTTTTTAGCGCTCTGAATTTTCTCCGGTCTTCCGAATTCCGGGACCATACAGTCCCAGCCTTACGTAACTCTTTAACCATTAGTCCAAATTTTTTATTACATATTTTAAGTAACGACATCTTCGTTCGTTCGTACGTGTTTTAATGATTTCGAAAATCTTTTGAAAAGGAAAACGTTAGTAGGTATTAGGCGTATAGTAAAAGTCTGCGTTAACGCCCATAATATCTCTTTATCCAATCTTCCAAATTACTTGCAGTAAAGCGGAAAAATCTTATGTCTTAAACACTTGAGACGATAAATTAACTTGTTTTGATAAGAATTCATATATTTTGTTGATAATACGACCAAAAAAATATGTGCAGTAAAGCGGAAAAATCTTATGTCTTAAATACTTGAGACGATAAATTAAGTTGTTCTGATAAAAATTCATATATTTTGTTGATAATACGACCAATAAACATGACCTAACGATTTAATTTTTTTTTATACAAACTACCTACTTTTTAGACTTATATGTATATAAAAGTAAGACATATCCTGTCGCTGACTTTTTTGTAGGCATTATATCATCAAGCTCTACAACTTTTCTCTAGGACTTAATCATATACCTCGTAAACTTTACCGCTTCATAATATTAGTCTATGTATATTATAAGTTAGTAAAAATAATGTCTACATTATTTTTACTAACTCATAATTATTATGCTGGCTGGTGGTGGCCTGGCGTCTACATTATTTTTACTATCTTATAATTATTACGCTGGCTGGTGGTGGCCTGGCATCTACATTATTTTTACTAACTTATAATTATTACTCTGGCTGGTGGTGGCCTGGCGTCTAGATTATTTTTACTAACTTATAATTATTATGCTGGCTGGTGGTGGTGGCCTGGCATCTACATTATTTTTACTAACTTATAATTATTACGCTGGCTGGTGGTGGCCTGGCGTCTAGATTATTTTTACTAACTTATAATTATTATGCTGGCTGGTGGTGGTGGCCTGGCATCTACATTATTTTTACTAACTGATAATTATTACGATGGCTGGTGGTAGCCTGGTGTCTACATTATTTTTACTAAATTATAATTATTATGCTGGCTGGTGGTGGCCTGGCGTCTACATTATTTTTACTAACTTATAATTATTATGCTGGCTGGTGGTGGCCTGGCATCTACATTATTTTTTGTAGGCATTATAATATCATCAAGCTCTACAACTTTTCTCTAGGACTTAATCATATACCTCACAAACTTTACCGCTTTATAATATTAGTCTATGTATATTATAAGTTAGTAAAAATAATGTCTACATTATTTTTACTAATTTATAATTATTATGCTGGCTGGTGGTGGCCTGGCGTCTACATTATTTTTACTAACTTATAGTTATTACGCTGGCTGGTGGTGGCCTGGCGTCTACATTATTTTTACTAACTTATAATTATTACGCTGGCTGGTGGTGGCCTGACGTCTACATTATTTTTACTAACTTATAATTATTATGCTGGCTGGTGGTGTCCTGGCATCTACATTATTTTTACTAACTCATAATTATTACGATGGCTGGTGGTAGCCTGGTGTCTACATTATTTTTACTAACTTATAATTATTATGCTGGCTGGTGGTGGCCTGGCATCTACATTATTTTTACTAACTTATAATTATTACGCTAGCTGGTGGTAGCCTGGTGTTCACATTATTTTTCATCATCATTTCATCATCATTGTTAACAGCCATAGGACGTCCACTGCTGGACATAGGCCTCCCCCAAAGATTTCCACAACGAACGGTACTGGGCTATTACTATTTTTAACATTATTAACATTATTTTTACTAACTTATAATTTTTATGCTGGCTAGTAATAATAAATAAATGTTAATTTTCAAAAATACAGTTTACAGTAATGTCAGTATGTCACATGACAAGCTTACGCCTGTATCAGGTGACTAGGCTCCTCCACAGATAATATTATAGTACAAAAGACTATCAAAATATCACTACATCATTGTGGAACTTATTTACTAGGGTACAATAATATAGTTAAGTAAATTTTAAAATAACAAAGCATTTTGTACCGATCATACCATCTCGCTCGGTCGGAGATCTCCCTTTGGGGCTACTACCACTATTCCCACAAATCTAAATTAACTGTGTGTAATGTGTAGGTGTGTGTGTTGTGTTTATGTGTGTATTTATGAGATATTCCCTGTCATAATTTAATATTTTCTATAAAATTTTCCGATTCCTCATAGCTTAACTAAGAAAAATAGGCGCGAAGTAATGTCTTGCTGCTGCTGGCTGGTGGCTAATGGTCGAAACTCGACCATTATTATTCATTTAATTTTAAAGTGGATTTTGGATATAATGCCATCTGTCGAAAGCTACGTATACTTCTTAATATTATGACGCGTTTGTCACGCTCTCTATTCTCGGTCGTGATTGTGTGACGACATAATATTTATCTATATGTAGACGATACGCGCCATAATGTTTATCAAAAATCACCTTATATTCATTAATTTTAATATAAATTACGTGATCTTTGCCAATATAACTCGCGGAAAACACCCGGAGAAACAAATACTCACGTGTCATTAACGGAAAATAACTAAATATATATATATATATATATATATATATATATATATATATATATATATATATATATATATATATATATATATATATATATATATAAATTATATTATAGACTAGGCATGTGGAGGCAAAAATTGTCCCCACATAAACGGCCCCACTTTTGGGGTGTTTTGGGCCATTTTGACATTTGAGGTATGGTAAAATCAAGATGGCGTAACTTTTTCTTGTATGATGATCTTTTCTGGCAAACGTGTACGTCTTGGTCCATCCTTAGATTTGAAATCTTTGTGTAAATCTGTTTAATGTGGAGAGCAATAAAAAAAAAACGAGTGTGTGTAAGACTGACTGAAGTAAAGCTCGCATATATATATTTCATGCACAACAGGCTTAGCATGCGCACCACATGCGCACCCTAGAAACATCGGAGAATCGTCAAAATGACAGATTGAAGAAACATTAATATCATTCGGAGAAAAATAGATCTTATTGTAAGGCAGCAAGGTCGATGCATCGTCGTTATGAGAAACAACATTTCTTTTCTTCCCGAGCATGATCTCACAAAATGGCATCTTTTGACAGCTAAAGTAGAAATGTTTTCTTATTTCGATGTCAAATAGTCTTACAATAATGTCAACTACTACATATCATGGCGGTCCAAGACAAATAGTTTCTTTACGTTCAGTCATTTACTTGAAAATTTGCTTGAAGCAGATTTACCGGCAGCCATTTTAAAAATATGGCTATTTAGAAATGTCGACTTCTATTGACGACCTCGTTAGCATGGATTAAGAACTATTTTGCAACGAACTGTATTGGATAGAATATTTCTTCTTGAAAATTATTTCTTCGGATTGCCAAGCCCGCTGGTTATGAGAGAAAGAGAGAAAGAAAATGTGCGCGCGCACTGCTCGCTCTTGCTCCTATAGTAATGTACGAAACGTAACTCTCTCTCTTTTCGTCTTTCGTAACTTATATCTCCCTCTCAACTTCCGTTCGCCTCGCCCGATAACACTTTTTGTAACGCTCTCGTCACGCATTCACCAGATTACTCCCCCCCCCCCCCCCAACCCAAGTCAAGCGTACGTAAAGAAGTTTTACTTCAATAATAATTTTAATTTAATTTTCAATTAAATTTAATTAATTTGACTTAGGTTTTACTGCAATTTGAGTGACGAGCAAATGTTTTTGAAGCTCAAATAGCAAGATAAATTATAAGTAAAAATCCAGAATATGTTTAGATCGTTTTGAAAGGTAAAATCCCACTGGAGTAATATCGCGGCCTCAACGAAAATTAGCGTGAAATGCGGGGTGGTGACTGTTGGGGCTCAAAACCATCAAAATGCTGTCATCAAAAAATCAGGCGACATGGCTGCTCGTCTACCGGTTTGAAGAAATATAGTAATTTCAAGTTCTAGAACTAGGCGCTTAATCAAATAGGCAGTAGCCTATTTGATTAAGCGCCTAGTTCCTCTGCCATAAATGAACAATATACTATACCATCAGTGGTGGATTTACAGTAGGGGCAGTCAGGGCTAGTGCCCAGGGCGGCAAATTTTGTAGGGCGGCAAAATTTGGAAAGTAAAAAAAAATATTTTTAAAATTATTATTTTTTACAATTATCAAAATTGCACATTGTAATAATTCATTAATTCTATTACTTAATCATTTTTTATTTCTTGTTTGAAACGAGTTAAAAACTACTTACGTTTTACAAGACTGCAAATAGTCTCAAAAGATTGGCTATTCTATGCATAGAATATGTACATGTACGTCTACTGTAACGTTTAGATTGTGAATATTTAATCGACCAATTTACAAAGTCAGGTGTGTTTGCCTGAAAATCAGATGTAATACAATCATGAGTCATCGTTAGTGCAAAATTCATGATTCTTACAAAGATATAATACGTCTTGACCTATGAAATTGCCGTTTAGCAGTACTGGCCATTTCATATCAAAATAATTTTTGTTTGGCTAAGAATTCTAATTTCAAATTAATTTTATTTAAAAAAAATGGAATTCTTTTTCCAGAAGTAGTGTCATTTGTTTATTGATTAGTGTTACATTTTCATCGCATTGCAATCTTTTTCGTCATCATGGATACGTTAAAACTTCGAGTAGGTAATTATGGAATATGAGTACCGTCGTGGCAGCAACGCGGCACAAGCGGCACGCAACATCAACGACGTTTACGGAACTAACACTACAAACCAACGCACCACCTGTTATTGGTTTGCTCGCTTCCGTTCCGGAAATTTCGACCTGAAAAATGAACCTATCTACGGCTGAATTAGCAGCAGCTTTCGACGTTAGCGTCAAAACTATATTGGTCCATTTGCGTCAAATGCAAGATAAAAAAGCTTGACAAATGGGTGCCCCACGAACTCAATGATCGCCAGCGCGAAGTACGCGTCTAGACGTGCCTTGCACTGCTCAACAGACACACAAATGAAGGTATTTTGAACCGCATTGTTACCTGTGATGAAAAATGGATTCTGTTTGATAACCGCAAGCGCTCAGTAAGTTGGTTGGATCCTAGTTCAGCACCTAAACAATGCCCTAAACGAAAACTTACCCCTAGAAAAGTGATGGTCACTGTTTGGTGGGCAAACGCCGGTGTGATTCATCACAGCTTCTTACCAAACGGGGTGAGCACATCTCCAACCAGCATTGGTCAATCGCTCGTCTCCGCTGCTCCTGCACGACAACGCGCGAACTCATACTGCACAGCAGACGGTCTCCAAGTTGCAAGAACTGGGGTTGGAAGCTCTCCGTCATCCGCCCTACTCACCAGACCTTGCGCCTATAGACTACTACATTTTCCAGAATTTGGATAACTTCTTGGCGGGAAAAAAATTCAATACCCGAGAGGCAGTACAAAATGCCTTTGAAGAATTTGTTGCCTCCCGTCCAGCTGATTTCTTTAAGAATCAGTCAATAAACTGCCACTGCGTTGGCAAAGACGCATTGATTGCATGGGTGATTCGATTAATACAAATGAAAAATACATGAATAAAAATCGTTTAAATTTTTTCATACAAAACGGCAATTTCATGGGTATAGACCTAATATGATTGGCTTCGCTAGGCGCTCGATCAATGATTTTTCTATGGATTCTTGGAATAAAAACAATTATTTTTTTATATTATTGAAGTATATAATATATAATAAAATTTATGCAATGAGCAAGCAATTAGTTATTCTATTACAAAAATAAGATATAAAAACTATAATTTTAAGTAAAATTTCTGTGATGGCATTTTCTTCAGTCTCCAGGGCGGCACTAATTTTAAATCCGGCCCTGCATACCATCTATAATCTTTTTAGGGTTCCGTAGTTCACGTCTTGGAACCCTTAAAGTTTCGTCATTTCCGTCCATCCGTCCGCAGCTTATCTGCCATGTATGTGTATTTACCACGTCAACAAAGTGCTAAAATAAAATCACAAAAAATATTTTATATGGTACCTCGCCCCAACACGTAGTGACGATGATTTTTTTTCTCGCGTCTACCCCACCGTGTGGGATGTCATTAGATAGGTATTTTATAAACATTGAGAGGTTGCTAATATTTTTTTCATTTTGGAATCTGTTTGCGAGATATTTAACATAATTTTTTTTTGTTAAATAGTTCAGCTCAGACCGCCACGCTGGCACGAAAAATTGAAAAAAATCATGATACTTATAGCCCATGCATGTGAATGATACTATAAATTTTATGGTTTTTTTTTAAAGAGAATATTCAACTCAATATTCAGTGAATATATCAAGCGTCTGTTGCCCTTATTAATATTAGCAAATAAAACGGTAAAAGAAACGTTCTTTGTCTGGGAGCTGGACTATGGACATTTGGACACGTGGACAGATGTCTATGTCTATGTCTATGTCTATGTCTATATCTATGTCTATGTCTATGTCTATGTCTATGTCTATGTCTATGTCTATGTCATTGTTAACATCATGTGAACATTTATAGTAACATTGTTTATACCGCAAATTATTACAATTAACATTCTTCAGCATAATTGTTAGTATCGCGATTACAACAATTACGATGATGAACGTTGTCAAATCAAATGCGAATAAAAATCATAAAATAATAGATCATAATATCTTCGTAATTCGAAGATAGGCCAACTCAAAAATTTTTATTCAAAATTGATATTTTTATACACATTCTGAACGTCGATCTACATGATGCCTACCACCGGTTCGGGAACTAGCCCGGCGAGAAGAACCGGCGCAAGAAACTCGCGCGGGGCCATCTTATATCAAAAGATGGAAAATTGTTCTTTTAAAATAAAAAAGGTATATATATATAATAAGAATGTTATGAGTAAAACTACATAACAAGAATACAATAATGTATGTAATTTAGAAGTAGCCTTGCAGGAGGTTACCTCATTCCCAAAGTGTGCTATCATTCATAAAATCATTAACTTTATAATAAGGCTTTAGCACACAAACGTTCTTTAACTACTTTTTTTTATTTATTGATTGAAAAATTTTGAACGCTTTCTGTTTTCGTCTGAAAATTGTCTCATCTTACTTACTGCAAATGCTGCTGAACTGAATCTGTCGGCCAACTGATGAGGTTAACTTAAGTTTTGCGTCTAATGTTCTTAAAAAGACACTAGCTGTGTCTACTAGTTCCATACCTTTTCCATTCAATAGTACAATTGTTTCAGTTTGCCTTATATTCGCCAACGCGAACTTTATACATTTAGTTTTTTGATATTTGACAAAAGATTATTAACACTAACTACCACACCAGTGTACTATTTTTGAGAGAACATTTTGGCGATTAATGTTAAAAGTAAATGAAATGTCTTCGGCAAATAAGACAATCCCGTTTTTTCCATTAATAAGGTACGTTAGGTCATTTATATAGAAAAAGAAAGGGTCCTAAAATGGATCGTTGTCCCCCATCCCCCATCCCCCATCTCAATTTTGGTACCTGTGGATCGTTTTCTATTTATCTTAAACCTCTGAGTCCTGTTTGATAAATAAGATTTTAAGAGGATGAGTGCTGGTCCCCTTACTCCATAGTGGCATAGTTTTCTGATCAACGTTGTGTGCTGCACGCAATCAAATGCCTTAGAGAGATCGCAAAAGACTTCTAGAGCATCCTGCGACCCCAAGCATCAAAAATATAACTAATTATATCAACGCCTGCATCTGTTGTAGAGCGACCCTTCGTAAAACCAAATTGTTTATTATGTAAAAGGTTATTTATATTAAAGTGTGCTAGTAGCTGAGTAAGTATTATTTTTTCATATATTTTACTTAGTGTTGGTAAAATAGATATAGGTCGGCAGTTAGATGAATCCGACTTACTACCAGACTTAAACAGAGGTTAAACTTTACTATGTTTCATTAGATCAGGAAATACGCCACTTTTTATACAATCATTAAATAGGTGCTAAGTAAGGTATAATCGCATAATATCGAATTAAGATTTCATAGATTTGCCCCATAAATCTGCAGTATTCTTAATATTTAATAAATTAAAATTTATTAAATATTTGAATAATGGAATAGAATCTGTAACGAGCAGAAAATTAGTGCCCTGCACATGTAAATTTCGGACCGCGCATCTAATTGCGTTCGAAACCACGGATGGTACTGTGCGATTTGGATGCGCAGGGCTAACATTCCGATCTGTCCTATCGACCCGAGCGCATTTTCAACAGTTTTATCTGCTCTCACGCCTAAATATGCATGACAACGGTATTCCAAACCGTGGGCGCACCTTTAAGGCCTCCACAGACGAGTCTGTCATAAAATAATATATTTTATTGGTGGCTCTCCATACATGTGATGTGGGGATGCAAAAAGTCAACCATTTTGAAGTAATCGGCATCCAAAGTGGTTTATGAGTTGCCGATTTATATTATATTATATTTTATATTCAAGAGTTGTCCGATTTCGACAATTTCGATTGCCGACTCGCACTTGGCCGGTTTTAATTTTTACCGTTCAGTCCATCCGTACAGTCCATCCGTTCAGGTCAGAGCTAATGTTGCCAACTTAGTTGTTTTACTACAAAATTTTGTATTTTATTCCGTCTTAAGTAGAAATTTAGTTGTTAGTAGTATTATAGTAGGAAATATCCAGGCAGTAATCATAATATTATACAAAATGGCCTATGTTAGGCACAAAAAAAAACTTACAGACAATACTTATAAAAAATATATAGTAGGAAATATTTTTCCAACTATACTTTTTTTAATTTAACGGTAATATTATCATATTTTCAATATAGTACAACTGAAAATACAGTGATTTTGTGTTTTTTTTTAAGAATTCCTAAGTTTAGTAGCTTTTTTTATAGTTTTCGGTACTTTTTTTACAGATTTAGTAGTTTTTAGGAGAAAACGACGCGAGTTTAGTAGTTGCGCAAAAACAGAGTTGGCAACACTGGAACGAATCGCTTTAGTCCATCCAGTCGACTGATGCGATCTCGAAATGGCACACCCACGACGATACAATTTTGCATCCGTTCAGGCCAAACTGAGGGTAGACCAGACCGAATATGGGGGTCGTAGTTAGCCTTAGTCGTAAATAGCACAATTCGATACGCAGTCCAAGCCGCACAGATCCATCCGCAGTCCGATGCGCGGTCCGAACTTTCCAAATGATGGGCATAGGAAATAATATTGTTTCGATTACTTTAAACGATTAGCATCGCGCATAGATATCCGCAACACAATTGTATTCTTGTTTTATTATTATATTCTGAGATATTTTGTGTTTTTTCTATTTCCTGTTTCAACTCGAATACTAATTCTCTAAATGTCTGTCAAAAGATAGCAGGAAGTAGGAAATTGATTCTCTGGTATTTGCGTATTTATTGTGTAATTTATAATAATGTTAGCATTGTATTATTGTATTTATGAAAATATCGTTGTATATATTATAATACTGAACAGTGCACAACGAATATATAATTTTTAAATTCTAATTCCTATCAAAACATATTTCTCCCGCTTATTTTACAAAGTACAATGTCAAAGTTCGTTCAAATTATGAAAATCGAATAGAAAACGGTATAACATTGTCTGTAAGGTTCAGTTCACACCGCGCACTACACGGCGCTGCATTTTGAGATAGCTATTCAAAATTAAACTTTATTCACTACACGATAAGATACACGTTTGACATGACATCAGTTATACACTGCACATGCGCTATGCAGCGCGGTGCAATATGACATTTAAACTCTTACAATGAAAGTTTTCTCTTCGATTTTCATTATTTGAACTAAAAGAGTTGACCATGATCAAAAGATACATTATCTTTTTAGTGACCTTACTAAGTTTATCCGACCTGAAACACCCGGCGGGCTGTGCACGAGCACGACACTCGACACTCGACAGGTTGCGGACGTCAGCGGTGAGCCTGTGACATATATACGCCGGCGGCGCGCGCCGACGGCACATCCGAGTGACCGACTGCCGTGTTAACATGTTGCTGACCGTGCTGTTGAGTGCTGCGTATTGTGTGTCGGGGGCGCTGGCTACGGCTGGTACGTAATTTTTTTAATTCTTAAACTGGAGCTAGGACACGGGTTAGGATACTTAAATTGAAAATCCGTTTTTTTACCCGCCTACGGCAAAGCTAAAAGGAAGGGTATCTAATGATTTTGGTACTATAATATGTATGTATGTATGTTCCACCTACTAGCCTGATTTAAATAAATGAGGGAACAAACATACATACACTGCCAAAATCATTTTCAACCCTTCCTTTGAGCTTCACCGTTGTCGGGTAAAATGTCAGATCGACAAACTAGGAAAGCTGTCATTTTGTCTACACAATCTGTCTGTATGTCTGTTCTTGTGTAAAAATACGAATTTCTGTAGCGGTCATGCTGAGCGTGCAGGAAGTGCCAACAGCTCCAACACCAGAGGACTTACACTTGTAACTCCTCTGGTGTTGCGAGTTATGAAAGTACTGTCATCTGTCTGTCTGTATGTTTGTTCCGGATACTCTCTGCAATAGCTGGACTGATTTTCACGGGACCTTCACTGGCACATAGCTGACTTTAAACTTTAAAGTTGTAGCGTAGGCTACTTTATATTAGGGATCCGTTAAAAATTAGACTTCCGTTTCCGTTAGTTCCACGCAAACGAAGTTACGGGCACCAGCTACTTAATATAACTATAATTGTTGTAATTATCTTTTCGCATTTTAATAATATATATGATGCTAACACTTGTAATAAAATATTTAATCACGTCTTGCAGTTACATCTTAATAACAAAACATTTGAAATATATTTAACATGAATTTACATAGTACACACCTATAATAATAATGGATAATTAGTATTGTCACTGTTTTTGTTGAAAAACTCAGTTTAGTCGCAAAAAATAGTTTTTCCAGCCCCAGAGCTCGCGACCGCTGGAGTGATCAACAGGGTAACGTCTTGAAAGGTCTAGAAACAAATTAAACAATCGGCTGATTTTTTTAATTATATAAATGAATAGCACTCTTAAATATGAGTAACTTCTCAGACTAAAAATCAATACTTTCTAAGGTGATTTGAAATACATCGTTTCGAAAGTCTCGTGACGTGACTTTTAGCACAAAATTTAAAAGATTTAACCCACTGCAAATAGGTTGCCTAGTTAAATTGGATACGGGATAGGTAATATTAAATCAATTAATTTTCCTGTTCGAGATGTAACAGCTGCATCTAGTAGCCCGCCCGAGACCCCGAGCCGGCACCTATCTGGCTCAAAGAGTTAGCATTGCCATCCAGCGAGGAAACTGTTTGAGCCTTCTAGCAACTCTGCCTGGTGGGGACGACCTGGGAGATTTCTTTTTTTTTGTAGCTTTTTAAGTTTTTCTAGTATTGATTCTCTTATTAGCACTTTTATAGTTTGTAAATATTTTAAGTTGTCAGGTGTAGTTATTAACTGTAGCCCACTAGATAGATTTATTTATATTCGAGTGAAAATTTATTTTACTTTTCTATAATTCGGCAATGTATCGTGCGCGCAAAAAGGAATCACGCAAGAACCGTACACTTCACCACGATAAAAAGTGACCTATGTCCTTCCTCGTATGTAGATTTGATGTAAACAAACAAACATACAAACAATAAAATCTTTCCTCTTGATAATATTTCTAGGGTTTACGTTACTCCATCTTAATATTATTGCATTAATATAGATAGACTCCAACAATGTAGAGGTCTAGAAAATTCTTCGTCGCTTCCTATTTGCCTATACCTAGGTACCTACTATAGTACCTGCGTATGCCATATCGGATCAGGTTGACCTCAGTTCTGTTGCCATCACTGCGATCTCTGTGTCTATACAATGTAACTAGCTGTTGCCCGCGGCTCCGTCCGCCTCAATATACTATTCCACGGGAATACTGTACTTTTGCGGGATTAAAAGTAGCCTATGTGCCTACCGACCCATAACCTATATCCAGAGCTCAAACTATTGAGCTCTATACTATATATACCAAATTTCATCAAAATCCATTCAGTAGTTTTGAGTGAAAGAGTAACAAACATCCATCCATCCTCACGAACTTTCACGTTACGTACACATAAACATCTGGCGCAACTTATAAAGATAATAGAAGATATGAAAATCGATTATTTTTTTAGTTTACAAGCTACCTACACCTCGTAAGGTTTTTCATTGATGTCTACACTAATATTATAAAAAGAAACATTTCTTTGTTTGTGTGCATTGAACAGACTGCGAAACCACTGGACCGATTTTGATGAAATTTGGCACAGATATAGAGTAGACCACGGGGAAGGACATAGGCTACTTTATATTGTGACAAAGTGTACGGTTCCCTCGGGATTTTCTTTTGCGCGCCCGATGTCGCAGATAACACATTTTCCTTTGCTTTTCGCATTGTCTGTATGCAATGACGTGGCAATAAGACCGAATTAGGTACGTAAGCTTCCTTTAGTTTGGTAACATCCTTTAATTATTAATGAACATATTCGTGTATATTCAATTCTACTATATTGCAATTATTATTTTATTTTATATATTATCACCTTTTTTGTATCATCACTTGCGACTAATTTATTTTCATAATATTTCACGAATCAAAAGGAGCTGCGAGTGAAAATAGGATACACCGTGCTTTTCGTTCGCCAATATTAATTCGTCCGCTTAGTTAACGACTAAACATTTCGAAATAAGATATTAGTTTTGGTGGCAGTTTGAGACGAGATGCGAACGCGTTGAAGTCTTTTGCGGCTATCAAAATGTTCACTCTACAATATTTTTGAGGTTCCGTAGTTCTTCAGGGAATATTTAAGTTTCTGTCGGTTTTCTGTTCGTCTGTTCCTAGCTCCTGTGGCTGGATTTCGCCATTTATATATATTGTAGAGTATTAAAATGGATATAATTATTTAATATAGCGTACACTATATATATTATTTTAATTAATATAGCGTATACTACATAGATCATACTATTTTTGGCGTAACAAATAACAATAATTTCTAAATATTCTATCTAGTTGTGAAGATCAGTCGCACTACAGACCGTTCAGCGTTATTTGACCTCTGACATGACCTTAAGTGTCAGTTCACACCGCGACGATTCTTGACGCTACGTGGCGCTTCATTTTTAAAATGGCTATTGAAAATGTAACTTTATTCACTGCACAAAAAGATAATCTAAAAAATAAAGACTATGATTATGATTAAACACGTTACATATGACATCGGCCATACACTGCACATGCGCTGTGCAGCGCGGTGCAACGTGACATTCGAACTCTTACAATGAAACGTGTATCTTCTTGTGTAACGAATAAAGTTCAATTTTGAATAGCTATCTTAAAAATGCAGCTCCATGCGTATCGTTTCGTTTCGGTGTGAATTGACCCTTGTGTCAACGACGTAGGAATTTAATGAATTGTCTCACAGCAACTCCGACTTCCGAGGTAAAATGAATCTAAACGGACGGACGGACGGACTGTAACAACATTTGGGTCGAGTTGAAGGCTGTTTACAAACATGTGTAGTTTATTACAACATTAAGTAAACCTCCATGAGGTCGCGTTGCAAAATAAACTTAATTAAATATTAATAAGAATTAAATCTCAAAGGGACATTATTAATTGCTTTTGACTTGTGAAAATATAAATATAACAATATAATTAACATGATAATGTAAATATACAATAATTTTAAATTTAGACGGTACATATTATGTCAAATAAATTGCACAATAAACATAATAATAATAATAATTATTTTAAAATTATTCTGTTCAGAAATTATCTGCAAAAGTTCTGACGACTTCTGATATTAATCCAAGGGCCTGTTTCGCAATCTTCTAATAACTGTCGAATAGCTTATTCGTAAGTTTTGTCGCCGCTTTCTTGATATCGAGTGACAGATACAAAACATGCCTAGGATTTGACATGCCCATATTTAGGAGAAGTTCTATTAGAAACACACGAACCGAAGAATCCTACTATACTTTTATAAATATGAAAGCTTATGAGGATGTTTGTTACTCTTTTAAGCAAAAACTACTGAACGGGTTTCGATTAAAATTTGGTATAGGAGTAGTTTAGGCTTATCCCGAAAAAGTACAGTACCTACTCCCAGTCCCATGGGATCTCCGATACTATGTTTAAAAAGCTAGTTATACATACATAATAATAATACGTTGTTTTATTATTACCTACATACCTGAGAGGGCGAGCTGTGCGCGGAGTTCTAGCATTTACATACTATTGTACTAGGGCTACTTTATAAAGAACGTATAACTGACTTACTTCTTAAATATTGATTTCTTATGTTTACGCGAATATTGTTCATTGTTTTAAATACTTACGGATTGTGTCGAGGTGCACTTTTCTTTTTCCCAACGTTTCGGCTACTTCCCAGCGGCCGTGGTCACGGGAGGGAGTGAGGTGTCAAGATTCTTCCGTCGACGCAAAAATTATACATACCCACACCAAACTGCCATTCGAACCGACATTAATAGAGTCGTAGTTATTGATAAGTATATTGCTACACGGCGAAAGAAAAAAACTTAAACTAACTTAAAAATACGCAGTTTCCTAGGTATATAGATAGATCGATTTTTCTCACCCAAAAACCTCTGCATACTAAATTTCATGAAATTTTATTTACTTAAAGCTGTTTCCAAGATTCTGATATGATGTGTAAGATTCTTACATGACTTCTATAGTCTAAGGTCTCACGAGTGACGTGACATAACATTATCCTTATGCGTGTGAAATAGCTCTCAGTACTCGGTTAGCCTCGTGTGAATGGTCTCTGAGAATACCCAGAAACAATAAAACGCAGCGTGGTCGGTGGTATATCTCAATGTTATAACCTTACAAATTTCATAACAGAATTAGGCACACGCGCATTAGTTATTAAATTTAAATACTTATATTTTTTTAACAACTAATAAAAAGTCTTCCATTTGAAAGATTGTAAGGGAGTTTGCTATGAAGTTTTAGAATCAAGTGTAGGATGTAAAGTTTCCGTACGGATAGTAAGCCACATTCAGAGTACAGACTATCAGTTGGGTATCTATAAGGTTTAAATCAATTACTTTAAGCAATAATCTGTGTTCGTCATATAATAGTAAAGTACCTGGGCGACCGAGCTTATATACCATATACCAAATTTCAGCGAAATCGTCAGAGCCGTTTCCGAGAGCACAGAAACATATAAATAAATAAATATACAAGAATTGCTCGTTTAAAGGTATAAAATAGGATTGGCTTTTTAAAATGTGAAAGTTTGTGAGGATGGATGGATGGATGTTTGTTACTCTTTCACACTAAAACTACTAAATGGATATCGATGAAATTTGGTATGGTAGTAGTTTAGGCTCTGGATTAAAACAAAGCCTACTTTTCATCCCGAAAAAGTACAGTATTCCCGTGGGACAATATATTTATACGCGAAAGAGCTACTTCTGTTTATAAAATCAAATTTTTAATTTTGTTTCAGTCCCCTTCATTAAACCGTGCCCGATTGAGGACTCGCCCTGCATCCTGAAGTCAGCCAATGCCGCGCTGCCGAATTTCCTGGCGGGCCGGCCCGAGATGGGCATCGAGCCCATCGAGCCCATGTACATCAAGCAGATGGCCAACGACAACGCGGGCCTCAAGCTCACCTTCACCGACAACTACATCAAGGGCATGAGCACGTGCACCATCGCCAAGCTCAAGTGCGTAGAGCTGGCTTAGCTGTATAAGTGTATACCCGGTGGTTGACGAAAGTCGACGTTGATCCTACAAGGGATTGTAGTTCCCTCAAAGAATTCTGTTGTTTCAAGACCTTAACAAGACTGCTTTCAATATCTCCTACTCCATTACCTAGTAATTACTATCATTACCCACCTTATCAGCTACGACGTCGCACCATCAGCTATAACTTACCATCACTCCTGTTTCAGGAATGAGATCCTAACCAAGAAGTCCCACACGCTGACGTTCAAGTGTTCGCGCATCGACATCGACGGCGACTACCGCGTCGATGGCCAACTGCTGCTGCTGGCCATAAAGGGGCAGGGCAAGTTCAAGATAAACCTGCGTGAGTTAACTATTTAAAGAACCTTCGTTTTTGAATTTTGATTAAGCTAGACTAGAGGTCGCCCCGTGATTAATATTCAACCATTATTCATGTTTTAACTTTTAAGTTTCAACTGTTTTATGGTTCATTTGTCTTTACACAATAAAAATAGTATGTAAATTTTGTCTATTGAATGTGAAAGAAAGATTGACAATTGTGTCATACCAACACCTACTTTTATTATACAAACGCATGGTAGTGAGTTGTTGTTTTTTTTTATTAATACAATTATCTCTGAGCATTATTTAAAAAAATATTAGCTTTCTGCCCACCTTTCTCCGCATAAACTTTAATTGTGCCAAATTTGGAGGAGTATGCTCCTCCATTCGCACCATTCTTGTAAAACTGTACTACTCAAAGTTTTTTCTTCACGTATTAATATAGTCAAAATCAAATTGTTCGTTTACTTAATCTATAAAAATATTTTTAATTGTGTCTGTTCAGTGTTACAAATCTTATAGTTACACTAAATTCTGACTCGAGTCTCGACTACATCAAAATCAAACTTTTCATTTCACACTAATCATCTTAATCTTTAGGAGACGTGATCCTGAAGGTGACAGCTAACCTGGGCAAAGTAACCGGCAAGGACGGCAAGCAACACTTCAAAGTCGAGTCCTGGAAGAACTCGTTCAAGGTGCAGACCTCAGCTCACTTCGACTTCGAGAACTTGTTCAACGGGAATGAAGTTATTGGTACATCTTTTGATCATTTTCTTGTCAATTTCTCGATTAGGTTGGAGATCGAGTTTGGAGATCACCGTGAACTACAATTTACATGACATCGAATTAGTTACCATTGTATGCCACTAGGGGCGTTGTTTCGATGTCATACAAATTTTAGGTAACTTCTTCACGAGCAGTGATAAAAAGTCGCACACAGCAAGTGTGATAAAAATAAAAATAAAAATAAACACTTGATTTGGGGTTCTGGGTGGTTAAAAATACAATGTCTATTCTTCTGGCAATATTTGATATCGTTTTTGGCTTGATATTTCTTCTGTACCGGACATCACTAAGAAAACTAAAACACCTGCATAAACCACATATGCTCATTTGTCGCCCAACGCAATCAGCGTGAGCAGTTTTGCAAAACAGTAATTTTTTTATTTTATTGACTCACCAATAAAAGAAAACTTATGGTACATTGATTAAATTCAAACAAAATTGTACTTCTTTGTATAGATAAAATGAGTTCTAATGATTTTCTTTCAGCGAAATCAATATTGGAATTCATGAACGCGAACTGGAAGGACGTGCTAGCTGAAGCCGGTGAGCCCATCCATAAGGCCATCACAGGGAAGGCGATAGAAATCGCCCAAAAACTCTACGATTACAGCTCGGACGACGAACTCTATTCTATAAACTAGGCTATATTTATTAAAGACTCTTAGGTTAAGGAACCTGCAATAAATTTGTTATAATTTAATGTGGTTTTTATTGTGATGTCTGAATTGGGGATTGTGTTATTATCCGATGGTTATAGAGCAGAGCTCCACAGGATGGATAGGCGAAAACGTATGGACTTGGGTAAGCAAGAGTCCCAATCCATAGAAACAAATCAGAAAAGCATAGTCAGAATAAATAAATGTAGAAAAATATAGGAATAGAATAATACAGAACTAAAACAGTAATTGAAAACAATAGAAAGTAACAATAAAATATTAAATTGAATCCGTACAACATTATTAAAACTATTTTCACCTCGTTTTTATAAAGTAACACATTTTAGTCTAATACACGAAGTACGAGCAGTATCAGGGAAACCGATCTTGTTATAATATCATGCTTATAATCTTTTGTTCGTATTATATTGACGACAAACAGACATCATTCAATATGGTCAATTACATGCCAAAGTTAAATTAATACAGAGCGGTCAACGTACGAGAATTAATAGAAGACCAAATTCTCTGAATCTATCTACGGTCTACTGATCTACTGCGTTCGACAGCTATTCACGGTCTACTCATTAGCCAGTTGATCCAGTGGCACGGCGTCGAATAGCTTGGTGGTCTCCTCGACAATGCGGGCGACGATAGCGCGGGTGACGGGGGGAGACACCTCGCGGAATATCTCGTACCAGCTCTTGTTCGCGAATATGTGGATCTGCTTTGCTGGAAGGTTAGGAAGATCTTTTGTAAAAGCGATTAGGATATACAAGCTTCTTTAAATATAATATAGCGGATAAAATGACCTTAATATACCATTAAAATAAGGTGTGGGTTAGAAGGGACCCTTGGGGCAGTCCTTACTTTACTTACTTTTTGACCTGTTTAAAAGATATGCCCTAAATTTGAGGGCTACTCCAGCTTAAGATTGATAGCATTTTAATTATATTAAGCGATATATGTATATTATTAGCATTATTTATATACTACACACACTTATCTATCATGGTTAAAGAAATCAAAATATTTGTACAGATCAATTCACTAGTGATTACTAGTGAATTGATTCAGTGTGTGTGTGAGTCATTCACAAGTGAGTGACTCAGGAAATTGAGAGATGAATATTCATGTTATACGCTAGTAGCAAGGCTAAACTTTTGTAAATATGCTAGTTTTTAGAGTTCCGTGCCCAAAGGTTTAGAACGGGACCATATTACTGAGACTTCACTGTCTGACTGTGTCCGTCTCTCCGTCCGTCTGAATTGTCCTTTGAAATTTTTACAGATTATTAATTCTGTTGCCGCTATAACAACAAAATATATTTTAAACAGAATACAATAAATATTTATGGGATTTCTAAAAACAAATGTTTTTTTTCGCCGCTTTGTACGGAATTCGAGAGTTTCGGAATTGGTGTGCGAGCACGACTCGTACTTGGACGGTTTTTTTGCTATCTGATACGAAGTAGAGTAGTCTTTAAATCGTATATCTGAATAATTGAATGGCATATAACTCACAAAGGCGCTCATCTCCGCCGAACAAGTTGTTGAAACGGAAGCGCACGAGGCTGGGCATGTCGCTGGAGTGGCTCCAGCCCGACACGTGCCAGTAGCGCTGCCCGGCCCTCACCTGTTGCTCGATGTCTAGGAGCGTCTTAACGATTATGCTACCTGGCAAAAAGATATAGGGGATCATCATCATGACCATTATAATGATCCTTACTAATCTCACTAAAAATCGGGAATATAATAATTGGAATGGCAAGTTTGAGGAATAAGAAGAAAGTGCACAGACATTCTAAATGTTTTCAGTTTTGCATTATTTTATGGTGAAGAATGAGATGTCTTTATACTATATCGATCTGTATCTGTAGTGCGTTATGTTGAAACAAAAGTAATTTTTCTTCTCATTATCAATACACTAACGACCGAATACTGAAACAATAGTTAAATTAAGTGACGCTCAAGTCTCATGCTTGTCGTTTCGGCTAGCGGAGACAGCGATAGCACAGATTAAAGAATGCTAGGTCCAGATGAACGCTACATATTTAATTTTCGGTTAGATTTCACTACGACAAGAAAACGACGTGTGCACAATTCTCCTATCGCGTACACGGCAATAGTGTCAACAATCCGTCAAGATTGTGCGCCGTCGAAAGGACGACGAAATTTTCAAATTTCGTATTTGACTTTTTATGTCATGTCACGACGAAAAATAACATATTTTTAAAATAATATATTTGTGTCCAATGAATGTTTAAACTTTATAATTTATGAATATTAAATACAAATAATATCAAACAAAACCGTGGTTCTGTATTGTACTGTGTGTATGAAAAATAATAGAATAAATAAAAATATATTGTATTTTACCTATCAAATATTCTCTAGGAGATGTCTTGCTTTGTTATAAGAGCGTCCGCGACCTAGTGAATAGGACCCCCTGAGTCACACGCGTGATCGTGC
The DNA here is from genome assembly GCA_963565745.1 of Phengaris arion. NCBI lineage: Eukaryota > Metazoa > Arthropoda > Insecta > Lepidoptera > Lycaenidae > Phengaris > Phengaris arion. Next base: position 680,721 of record OY751445.1, read on the forward strand.
AGGTTCGATGCCGGGTTACGGTGTGTACAAAATTAATCTTTCTCAGTAACCGTATACTGACGCTAGACTTAGTTTAATTTACGCCCATCTTCTGTGACAACCCTGACAAAATTTGGATTGTTCTATGAAAGGTGTTCCTCTGGCGACAGCATGTGAATAGGAGGCTCTTAATTTTGATTAGCGTTTTAGTATTCGGCCGTATGATTGTTAACGATGTGATATATAGCTTTGTTTTCTAATCCAATTACGAAATATTTATAGTTTTACTATCATCGTTACTAGCGGTTTTAGTGATGTTTTACTTTTTTGTTATTTAATTGTTTATCATTTGCAGGTTACCACTGATTTTGCAAAATCAACAACAGATGATAAATCAACTAAACGTGAAAAATGTTTTTTCTACGGAAACTGATAATTTTCCGGTATCTTTATCGGGGTAAATAGAATGATTATTATATATTATACATCAAGGTTATATAAAATCATTTATCTGTTTATATATCCTTAGAAACTAAAAAAAAAAAGTTATGTGTGTCTTATCTGTTTGGCTATTTATATCCATTGTTGAAAAAAAAAATACACGATTCACCCACGTATGGAAATCTTGTACTTCCCCTCGCCCTGTATGGGTAGGATGAGCAGCTTGCCACTGAGCTTGTACTGTCCCACCAGCGTCACAGAGCAATTCAGATCTATGGCTGTTCGGTTGTCCAGGCGCCTGGAAGAGTCAATCAATCAATCTTTTATTTCCAGAAATCGGCTACAGGGTTGTAGACTAGATAAATTGAAAGAGTAGACTGCAGTGGCGAAGGCTGGTTGTACTTTAGAGAGAAGCCATAGTTGCTAGAAGTGAGTTGTGCAAGTTTCTTTGAAAGAAAATTTAACACCATATTATGTATATTATGTATGACGGTCAAGGTCGTTACAAGCGTGTAAAGTTGTGTGATGTGTCGTGTCCGAGAGAAATTGTAAATACTTAGGTAACTATTCTTATAGTTATTCCTACGGTTCCAATTGTAATACAATATATAGGGTATTCTTATACCTACAATTAGGTATATATTTCAAAATACAAAATAGGAACTTAATAATAAAACGTTGTGTATTAATTAACTATTGTATGTAAGATAATCATAATATAAAAATACTTCCACGGTACATACTACCGCCTATTAAATAATAATATATGATAATATTATGATCGTCTATTATTATGATAACTACAAATTACAATTGATAGTAGGTATGTATCTAACTTTGCGCTTACCGTAAAAGTCAATTTATTCAAATTACACTACTTTATCACCAACAATAAACACAACACAAGTAGTCTCACATTCAATGTTCACATATAATGTACATAAACACGTTTGAGTTTAAACTTTAAGACGAATTATATTTATCACATCTCACTGCTCAATATAATTTAAAAAATAATAGTTGAACCATAATTATTATTAACATAATAACATGATTTTACATCCATGGACGCGCGGCTGAGGTACCGCCGAGCTATCAAAATTTATTCGTCTCATGATGCACGTGATATTAACTAATAACGTCTCCTCATTGGTGAAAGCTACAAAATTGCGGGTTAATGTCATAGAAAAATAACCCTAAATTACTTCGAACTGTCATCGGACAAATCTTAATAATAATATTATTGTTCTGTAGTTGGCCAGCCGGGTTTTAAAACAAGTTTGAATTTCAACTTTATTTCTAACGAGACTTGAGGTTCCTATGATCTCCCACCATAACTCCGAATATATCCGGTTTTAAAGAGATCTGAGATTCCAATATTCGTGTCAAAGTTGCAACATGCAGCGCATAGATGTCGCTTGAGTCGGTCTACATTGCGCTATCGCTTGTCTGTCCTGACTTGTATAAGATATTATTGTTTTCAACATACTTGTTTTGGCTGGAGGTCTTCATGAGGTAATCTGAAATGGAAGCCGATAAGAATGGTGTTCTTTAGACCATTCGCCACTGGTAGACTGAGATTATTAATAAACAGGACTAAGACAAATGAAGTCTACCTAACCTTAACTCATAATACTTCCTTTCCGGTCCCTCTCTCTATTAAATGACTAATGGCCGATTTCTTCATGAGAGAGATAAACTAGAGTTTGTTATTCGACAGATATACATAATCCAGGGTTAAAATTTCGATGGTTGTCTTCAACAGACAACAGACGGGTTAGCTATCCTATAGCCATGTATGTGTGACTGTGAGCTATATACCTACTCTAGGGGTTCTCTAGACCCAAATTGAATGTATGTAAATTTTATTAAATAATATTTAGTACCTACTTCTCCGTTGTAATAAAAGTTTGTTACTTATTATTTGTTTACGCTAAATTATCTAATGTTTTTTTGAATTATTTTTTTCATTCTTTTTTGAAATTTAAATAAATATTTACCTCTATTTGCTTAAAACAATCAAAATTTTCACATAGGGAATGAAATAATATTTATTTTCTATTTGACATTCGAAGAATCGTTGTACAAGCATGTACAGTGCCATGTAAACTCTACACTGTAGAATTTTACGCACACACTGACATCAGTAAGTTAACTGCCAGGTATAAACTCAACCCAATATTTATCCTTAGGACAAAAAATTTCGGGGGTTATTTCTTAAACTGGTGTAAAGAAAACGAAATCTCCAGTTAACTCACGTTAACTAACGTATATAATATTATAATAACTCTAATCGTAGGATAACTACGAGTGAAGAAATCGGCCATAAGATTAAGGCATACTAAAGAGTAGTACTACTATGTACTGGTAAATGCTTGCTTATCTGGAAGACATTACTCATAACCGCAAGATTATGAGTAATGTCTTCAAGCTATATTATTTTTGCAGGCGCTGAAGAAACATTATATAAGAAGTTACCAAGAAACTAATAAATTAATAATATCTTTATCATTTATAATAGTTAATACGTAACTATTTACTTATCTTGTAGTTAGTAAGAATTAAAAACTGTTACTGAAACCCAACAAGCTATGATACTAAGCCTACCTCAAACTCAACACCGTACAATTCCCCAACCCACGTATCACAGTGTCCTTGAACTGTAACTGTAGTCCAGCCTCATTAGTCTCCATGTGGGCGATAGTCACGGGGTCTAACGGGAGCAGGCCCAGCTCGGGAACCCCTCGCGCGAGGTAGGGGACCGCGGCCTGTGCGGAGCGTTTCAGGCAGGCGAGGTTGGTAGGGTCGCAAGGATGGATGAACGGCGCTGAAGAGATAATATAATGTCTGCTGAGTAATGTTGACTAGGATAGTTGAGATGATATATGGAGAATATGACAAAGTGAATGTCAGTGAACATTGGCCTTTATCGCCTGGCTAAACACGGCGTAATATTACCCCATTTTTCTATAAGGCCGTGGTATTTCTAGTCGAGAGGACCCATTCCCCCAATGTAAAATTACTTCAATGATTTTGTCACCTCTTGGCATTTCGAGATTAAAGAAAATGTTTAAAAATTCTCTAAAGCACCACAGCGTATCGTGGCTGAATTAACATTTTCCAGAGAACTTCCACTGGAATATTCTTTCTTTCGCATGGGAGAGTACTAATCAAATGTACTAAATTGAAATTAGTTTTTATTTTACATCGGAGAACACTTGGCAACTGTGGGAGATCGAACCAAATATCTTTTAATTTTAATCGATGAATATTGAACACTCACCTAGACTCCCGTGTACTTCTCTCCCACAAAGGAAAATCACTAGAATAGAGAAATACATTTTCTTTGTTCACTGTTCGCCGTGTGTGGACAAGTCTGCCGTGGGCACGTTTATAACCTCCGCGGTCCGCCTAATGGGTTCATCGTACTAATGTTATAAGGAAATTTTGATAACAAAAACTCGATAATAGATGCAACATCGGTATAGACCAGTGACATAAAGTAACACAATTCACACCGACTTACAGTTTAATTAAGATTTAAGATACAATCATTAACTACGACTTGAGTCGTGCGTCGAATGAATGCCTATTGCTGTGCCAATCGGTACTTTAGTTATGATAATTTTACTACATTGAGTAAAATTGTTGTTTTATTGATAAAATAAGAATTAGTATATAAGTCTTCATTAGTACATTTCTTAAAATAATTACATAGTATAATATGATGGCGGCTTGTAGTACACGGTAAAGTTTTGTAGACTTATCTTGTGCCATAAAATATATTTTTAATTTGTATTTCTTACTGTGATAATAAAAAATAAATAAACTATATTATAAATAAAACTTCGTAACCTAAATTAACAATAATTTACTTTAATTATTATGCTCATAATACGTTGATTCATCTAGTTTTATTAGCCAGCCAATTCGACGACCTATTTTTTGTCCGAGATAGTAAATTTCTTAAGATAAGTATTAAAACAAGTTCTGCAACTGATCTCACATCTACAGGCTAGGGCTCTCTATATTATTCTTTTATTTATTTTATATATTATTAATAAGATAATTCAGTAATTAATTAATTAATTACTGAATTATCTATGGCTAGGGCTGCCCTTTGACGGAGAGCCAGCCTTCGCTAGTGGTATAGAGTAACTATCAAACAATCAATCAATCCTTTATTGCAAGAATGTGGTATACCTACATAAGGTCTTAAAAATATTATAACAGCTACATTATGCCATCACAATGGCGCGCAAAATATCCTGAACTGCAAGGTGTGTGAAGTTAACATTTATAAATTGCAACAGATTGGAATTAAATAAAATATAGAAATACAGCTAATAATATAGGAGCATCAATAATTATTAATCATAACAAATTAAATAATAATTAAATAAATCACACAATTTTAGTATTAGTCATAGAAATTATAATTATAAAGATATATCACATATGCATTATGCATTATTAAAAATAGGGGCAAAAAAAATAATGGACGATTGTCACAAGTATCAAATATCAATATAAAAGTAAGATATAGACTAGAGCTCAACATGTCATCATAACAATGAAATCATAATAGTATTCATAATTCATAATCATCATACAATCAAATAAATTCATTATTAAAATATTATGTCAAAATCAGCATGTCATGTCAAAAGTAAAAATTAGATAAGTATCTAATGTCATTTTTGTAAATTTAAAAATAACATTCATAATTAATAATCATCATTAAATCAAATAAATTCAATAATAAAATATTATGTTAAGATCATTATGTTATGTAAAAAGTAAAAATTATATATCTAATGTCATTTTTGTAAATTTAAGTTATATTCATTTATCTTTCTTTAAATATCATGTACTCATTTAATGTATAAAAACATTTATTTTACATCCATTTAGTAAATTGTTTTTTAAAATTATCTAGGTTTAAGCTTTTGAAATGGTCAGGTTGCTTGTTATATACAGTAATGGCATTGATTGATTTTTGATGATTGATACACATTTTTATATAGATATCACACCGGCGCTGTATAAATATTATATAATATAACCCTTTTACTATGCCGTCATATTTAGTTAAAAGTTTGCGAGTAAGTCACAGACCGAACAGTAAAGTGAAGGCAGAGCTAAATCAAACTAAAAGGGCGGGTTTTTAACCGACTTCCAAAAAAGGAGGGGTTATACGTTCGGCTGTATATATATATATATTTTTATTTTTTTGTATGTTCAACGATCACTCCACCCGTCTGTGGACCGATTTTCAAAAATTTTTTTTTTGCTGTATAGGGTTTATACCCTATACAATCCCAATTTGGTCCTTTTGATACCAAAGTCGAAGGAACTCCACGAAATTTGTATGGACACATATAGCGATTTCGACTTCTTCTGAAGGTACCTAAGCATAATATGCTACCAAAAAGTAAGATTTTGCACCAAGGATCCGACTTCAAAATTATAAAGATTGATTGAAGAGAGTAATAGTTAAAATTCTAGACGAATTTTAAAGGGGAATTATTTAGAAAATAAGATTTATTTCATACTTTTTGTTCGTTTTTACTGTAAAAGTAGTTTTAATTTTTTCTTCAAAAATAATTGTGTTTGTAGATTGTAACACGCGTTTATACGACACTTATATATAGGCGATTAGGCGATTGTGGCCCTTATAACTTTATATTGCCGTTTTTGGCAAGCCCAAGCAATTTTATCTTGGGCTTTTATTCAAAAGATGCGCAGTTAACTTAAACCGTCTTTAGTTTAAACTACCGACCTCACATTTTGAATAAATTACTATCAAGTATCAACAACTAATTACTTACTAAATGATGATTGATGACTAACATTTGAGGCAGCGCATAACAGTCTTGGTATGAGCGGAATTTGTTGGATGACGTCATTAGCGTTGTCCGAGGGCCTACCGCGGACCGCCTACGTGACGTAACACACATACTCGACTCTTGAAGTCGGTAAGTCCTTCGAAAATGCAACAAAGTAGTATTTAATTTAACGTCTAGAAGGCTGAAGCTAAACACGTAAAATCAAATATAACCCAGAACGTTTGTAGCTTGTTTATTTAATATTAGGTCATTACATATGAAATTGGTGTTTTGTAAAGGAGGAACATAAAGTCGATTTTTTTTAAACATAATATATTTATTTGTTGGAGGATATTTATTTGCTGTTGGAGCAAGGTCCGGGGAGTAGGGTGAATGTGTTAGACATTTCAATTGAAGCTCCTCTAATTTCGTAGCCGTCTGTTGTGCAGTGTGTGGTTTAGCGTTGTCCTGAAGCAGCAGTGGCCTAGAGCGAATGACCATCCTCGGTTGTTTAGCAGCTAGCTTTTTCATCATGATTTGCAGTTGCTGGCAATAGATATCTGCCGTAATCGTCTGGCTAGATTTAAGAAAGCTGTAGTGAACGACATCGGCACTAGTCCTCCAAACGCTCACAAGTAATTTTTTTGAGTAAATTTTCGCTTGGGGCAGGCTTTGGTTGGTTCGCCAGGGTTCAGCCATTGCGATGAGCATTTCCGATTATCGTACAGGATCCACTTTTCGTCACAGGTAATGATTCGATTTTAAAATCCCTTAATTATTGTGCGGTTGAGTAATGTAACGCAGCAGTCGACGCGCGTTTGTCGGTTTGCTGCACTCCTTCATGAGGTACCTTTCAAGCTTTTTTACCTTCACAATTCGCTTCAAGTGAATTAAAACAGTTTTATCACTAACACCGCAGCCTGTAGCTAACTCGGACGTGCTTAGCGATGGATCCGCTTCCACAATAGCCTTCAATTCTTCATTATCAACTTTGGTATCCGGCCGTCCACGGGGCTTGTTCTGCAGGTCGAAATTTCCAGAACGAAAACGTTGGAACCAAAAACGCATTGTGTTTTCTTTTGCGACACCGCCGTCATACACATCATTAATCCTTCGAGCCGTTTCTGCAGCACTGGTGCCACGGTGGAACTCGTACTCGAAAATAATATGATATTTCAAGTTTTCCATTTTGTAAACTTTCTTTGCCTCACAGAGTGAAAAACCAAAAGAGGAAAAACAAATGAATTACGGTTTTCGAAACACAAATGCATGAGTAAATAGCGGTATAAATTTGAAAGTGGAATTCCTAACCAAAGAAGATATATTATGTATTTGAGATCAAAGTGGCCAGCACGACAAAACGCCAATTTCATATGTAAGGAGCTAATACTTTTTACTATTAAATAAAATAGAAGTTATATTATATTCGGAAAAATTTCAAAAAGCCAGCATCACGCGGTATTCCCAGACGGTCACCCATTCAAGTACTAACCGCGCCCGACGTTGCTTAACTTCGGTGATCGGACGAGAACCGGTATATTCAACGTGGTATGGACGTTGAAGACAAGTTTATTTAATTGTATCAACTATTATTATTTACTGTCTAACTATGTAACTCTTACGCATACAATGATAAAAATACCTATGATATGACGAAATTGAACGCAGGTATTGCCAACGTCCATACCACGTTGAATACACCGATTCTCGTTCAATCACCGAAGTTAAGAAGAAGTCGGGCGCGGTTAGTACTTGGATGGGTGACCGCCTGGGAATACTGTATGATGAGGGCTTTTATGTAATTTTTACCTAAAATATATTATGTACTATGTGTGTATGTTTGTTCATGATAGACAGTTGTAATTTTGTGTTTTAATATTTTGGGCCATCCTAGACCCTAGTGCAAATAAAAATGTTTAGAAACTGGTTGAGCAGGAACTTTTTCGATATTGTACCTATTTATATGAACCATGAAGAAAAACCTCACTTTAATTATATTTGGTAGTCATCTAAACTATACAAATAAATAAAATTGAAGTGTGTATTTGTAATTTTAAATTAATAGCTTTTCCTATAATGCATATGAAAGCATATACGGTGCATACCGTCCGTCACTCTGTCTCTCTGTCTGTCTGTCTGTTTGTTCCGGCTAAACAGCTCATGTTACGAGGCGTAACTTGGGATACTTTTATCATCAAAAATGTAACGCGCCCAGCGAAGTGGGCACGGGCCAGCTAGTAGGTATATTATATTGTCCATAGATTTCAAAATGAAAGATAGGCTATGACATACATTATGACAGAAGAAATCTTCATACCATACCATACCTCAAATGTCAATATGGTCCCAAACAACCCAAAAAAGTGACGCTATTTAAGTGGAGACAGTTTTTGCCTCGACATGCCTCGTCTGTAACATAATATTCCTTAGGTCACAGTTATAGAGAACTCCTCCGAAACAGCTTGACCGATTTTGTTGAAATGGTTATATAAGCTATTCTTTTATACCCCTAAGTAACAAGGTTATATACCCCATTTTTTTTGTTTGAAACTTTTATTACATCGTCTCAAACTTTTTCGTTTGTGTGTTGCATGTCGCGTGACGGTCGGCCGCGGAGTAGGGATAAAGTGAAAGGCGCTCGTCAGAGCAGCCGAGGCCAATACGGCGGCGCCTATAGTTCGCATCAGCTGACCGTGTAGTGTATAGATTAGTACTCATTTGTGCCAGTGCTCCACGCTATTTTGTTATTAAGTTTCACTTTTACCGTGGTTTCATAAAACCACACAATCCTTTTTTTCACTTTTTTTTTGATTTAGCATTAAAAATACATATAACCCTCAATTTTCTTCTAACACCAACCCCTACTGCTTAATAGCGATATTAGTACTGTCGTAATCTTCAACCCTCAGTAGTCGATAGCTCTTTCACACATCACATATATGTATACACGTAGGTGTATAACACATATACACCTACGTATGGGTAGGCAGTAGGTGTAGGAGTAGTTATTTAATTATTCCAGTTCATAGTGAAGAGTCAAGACAGAACAATGTGTGTTCGTTACAGCTAGTCTATACCATGGACCTCTATACTAGGTAATATTATCGTCAAGAGGAAAAGTTTGTTTGTTTGCATTGCTTCGAAACTACTGGACTTATTCTGATGAAATTTGGTACAGATATAGAATAGACCATGGGGAAGGACATAGGCTACTTTTTATCGCGGAAAAATGTACGGTTTTCGCGAGATTGACTTTCGCGTGCACGAGTCGCGGGCAACATCTACTCCATTATATTTTATAACGAACTTACAATCTAATTAATATTATATCTATAATATATGTTAAGTGGGTATTTTTGTGCGGAATATAGCTAGATATAATATTAATTAAATTGTATGCAATGGGTTTCCGCAAAGTAACGCCTGATTCTATATTAACTATTAATAATAACGATTCGCAAGTTTTACTTGTTGACTCATGCGTCTCAACAATAAATACTTAGTAACCCCTCGTCCACTTGTCGCACATAAGTTATTGGTAATTTAACAAAAAAGGCATCTTTATTCTTTTCAAATACTCGAAGAAAAGTGGGCCCATCGCAAACTAGCATCAATTCATGATTAACGGCCGAATGAAGGTCATGGGTTCGAATCCCGCCGGAACAGAAAGTTTTCAATGTTCCTGGGTCATTGATGTGTATTAAATATGTATATAATACAATAAAAATCTTAAATATTTTATGTACAGTATAAAAATATTAAATGTAAGGGGACCAGACAAGACCTTGTCTGGTCCCCGTAACACAAGTTCTTCGGATACTTAGCACGGGGCCAGATTGACGTGGTGGAAGCGTCCATAGATATTATTACTATCATTTCTAGTTTTAGAGCTCCGGGGCCTAGTGGGTAGACCGTTTGATTCGCACTCAAGGGAGTGCAGGTTCGATTCCCAGGTTGTGGCGTGTACCAATGAGACTTTTTCAGGTCACAAGTCTTCGATCAGTTGTATTAATGATCGAAGACTTGTCTCAAGTACATTATACGGAGGCTCTAACGGTGGAGGAAAACATCGTGAGGAAACTCGCACATGGTTGGCCCCAGACATATTGACCAGTCATTCCTCTGGACTAGGCTGACTATAGTGTGAGAATGCCGTATGTGCTTGGGCAACCATACGATATTTAAAAATCAACTGTACCAGTCACTACAGTATATCAAGAGTGGTTACTTCGCTCGGAGAATACTGTATAAATCATCCAATAACGGATGAAAAGGCTTAAGTTTTATCATTTCAAATAAGTTTTATATCGCCCCTTGTGTGCGCTAGGCCCAAGCCGGATCCATGTCGTCGGTAAAGAACACAGTCGAATAATTAACATCCAAGTAAACGGCCATCACAATACTGTAGTTAATTACGTCGGGTCACTGACCTCCCTTTAACCGCGATGACGTCATTTGTTAGTAGTTGTCACGGCGACAAAAGAAATGCTCTTGCACATGCAGGTAGTGACAACAAAATACACAGACACTCAAATATTAAAGGTATCTCAAAATTTAAGTAGCCCTAAACGTTAAAATATTACATCTTGTGTTTACTTGTTTAGGAGCTAGGAGCCACTACATTCTGAATTTCCGAACAACGCAAATATTAACCAAACTTCTAATCGGACTGACATAATTAGAGTCGAAATTATTGATATATCGTTGCATGAATGAAAGAAAAAACATATATAACTTAAAAATGCTCAGTTTCTTAGGGAAACCCCTACATCGATTTTTCTCCCCCAAAACTCCCTGCATGCAAGGGCTGCAAGTTTTTACATGCAATTTTACGATTAGATTAGATTACGATTATATAATAGGTCTTTACCTATGAAATTGCCGTTCTGCAGTACTAGACATTTCAAATCAAAATAATTTTTGTTTGGCTAAGAATTCTAATTTCAAATTAATTTTATTTTAAAAACATGGAATTCTTTTTCCAAAAGTAGTCATTTGTTTATTGATTAGTGTTATATTTTCATCGCATTTCAATCTTTTTCGTCATCATGGATACGTTAAAAAAATTCGAGTAATTATGGAATATGAGTACCGTCGTGGCAGCAACGCGGCACGAGCGGCACGTAACATCAACGACGTTTACGGAGCTAATACTACAAACCAACGCACCACCTGTTATTGGTTTGCTCGTTTCCGTTCTGGAAATTACGATCTGAAAAATGAACCTCGCGGTCGTCCGAAGACTTTGGTCGTCAATGACGAATTAAAGGCGATTGTGGAAGCTGATGATAAACAATCTACGGCTGAATTAGCAGCAGCTTTCGACGTTAGCGTCAAAACAATATTGGTCCATTTGCGTCAAATTGGCAAGGTAAAATAGCTTGACAAAAGGGTGCCCCACGAACTCAATGATCGCCAGCGCGAAGTACGCGTCGAGACGTGCCTTGCACTGCTCAACAGACACACAAATGAAGGAATTTTGAACCGCATTGTTACCTGCGATGAAAAATGGATTCTGTGTGATAACCGCAAGCACTCAGCAAGTTAGTTAGATCCTGGTTCAGCACCTAAACAATGCCCTAAACGAAAACTTACCCCTAGAAAAGTGATGGTCACTGTTTGGTAGTCTACCGCCGGTGTGATTCATCACAGGTGAACCAAACTGGGTGAGTATTACTGCAGATGATGGAGAAGCTGGCACATCTCCAATCAGCATTGGTCAATCGCTCGTCTTCGCTGCCCCTGCACGACAACGCACAGCAGCTCATACTGCACAGCAGACGGTCTCCAAGTTGCAAGAACTGGGGTTGGAAGCTCTCCGTCATCTGTCCTACTCACCAGACCTTGCGCCTACAGACTACTTGTTTCAGAATTTGGATAACTTCTTGGCGGGAAAAAAATTCAATACCCGAGAGGCAGTACTAAATGCCTTTGAAGAATTTGTTGCCTCCCGTCCAGCTGATTTCTTTAAGAAGGGGATCAATAAGCTGCCACTGCGTTGGCAAAGATTGCATTGCATTTATTGCATGGGTGATTACTTCGATTAATACAAATAAAAATACATGAAAAAATCGTTTAAATTTTTTCATACAAAACAGCAAAAAACGATGCGGTGCACCGTGCATGCCTACTGGCTATGAATAGCTGTAAACTTGATTCTCCTGACGACGACGAGCGGCGTTGTGTTGTAATTAACCCATTAGAAGATTTAGTGGAGACTAACATGGATAATTTAATATTGTTCGAGGGCAGTGTAGAACTTATAAATGAAGAAATAGGCAGTCAAAGAGCAGAGAAGAGGGTTCGGTGTATAGATGAGGATGATTTATATTTTACGGAAGTGGGGAGAAGAGGTAAAATTATGGCACGTAGTTCATCGAAGGATGATAGCGTTAGAGTGGCGCAGGAATAAATTGAAGTAAGCATTACATCGAAGAACGAGCCGTTGCCTAAACAAATAGGGTTAGCACGCATTCTTAAAAATGAACATTTTTGTGATATTGTCAAAATTAAATATATTAATGCTTATAGAGTATTATTAAAGTTTAGTACAGAAGATAGCGCAGAAAAACTATTGAGCTGTAAATGGAACACGTATACAAATGTCAAAAAACTTTTGATGTAGGCATGTCGTATGGGACTTTAAAGGACATTGAAAAGGATCTGACTGAGGCAGAAATTTTAAAGGAATTAGAAAGTAATATTCCAATTTTAAACGTAAAAAGACTGCAGAGACGTAATTTTGTAACTGGTAATTTGAGGACATTGAATGCATTCGATTGTGTTTTAAGGGATCTTCACTTCCGCCATATGTTTACACGTACTTAATTAAGGTCAAAGTAGATACTTATATATTTCCGGTGACACAGTGTTCCAAATGTTGGAGTTCTCATAGAACATGTGCACAAATTCATATGACGTGCCCTAAATGTGGAAAATTTATTTTCATTTTATTTATTTATACTTAATGCACAAAAACAGGAACATAGGCAGACTTAATGCCATATGGCATTCTCTCCCAGTCAACCTTTAGGCGTACAAAAGCAAAATTGTGCAGGTGCTAATAGAGGAAAAAGAAAACAAGTCAATAATCAGCTCTAAATAAAATAATAAGATGTAGCTAAAACACATAAAATATAAAGTAGTATAATATAAATAAACAAAATATATGTATATAACTAACAAATACAAATAATATGCCATATAATATTAAAAATATAAATACCATACTATATAATATATAAATAATAATAATATAATATACTAGGATTCTGCCAATTGTGTCGCATAAAACTCACGGACTCTGCGCTTAAACGTGTCTTTGGTTTTGGACATCCTGATTTCTAGAGGAAGAGCATTCCAGAGAAGATTAGCCTGTATGTTGAAAGACGAGTTAACGATACCGGATCTATGGGAAGGGCAAAAAAGAAGTGCGTTGTTAGAGGATCGGAGGATCTTGTCGTGACTGCTGCAAAGATATTGGAATGATGAAGTTAGTTAGATATTTGGGAGTATTTGGATGATGTAACAGAGAGTAGAGCATACACAAGGCCCGTACAGAGCGGCGCTGTCGTATTGGTAACCAGTGCAGCTTACAGCGATAGGCGGAAAATCTCATCCGAACTGTGAAACTACAACGTTCCGATGCGTGAACTGTTCTGGTACACGTATGGCACTCTCAAAATCGTGTCCAGCTTACACCAAAGAGAGAAGAATTAGAGAAATAATGGCGGAATTCAACTGTTCATTTAAACGGGCACACACGATGTATGTACCACCTTCTCCCCAGGAGGAAAAAACACCGTTCAGTCCGTCTACCAATGCCTCGAGTTATTCCCGACTAAGACCTACGCAGTCTGAAGACAACCCTTCGTATGCAGAAATTATTAAATCTTCGACAGACATACATTACGCGCGGCAGTTTTCACCCAGTTCAATAGGCACACAGAAGGAAACAAGTAGGAAAAAAAAGAAGACAGCACAATAATTAGGAAAATATAGAATTAATGGAGGAAAGTGTGGTTGAGGAGGGTATGTCGAAGGATACAGAAAATGGACAAGAGCAATCATCCAGAAACGTAAACATTAAACATTTAATACAAAAAGTTAAAGAAATTATTTTTATGAAAAGAATTAGTTTTGTAGAGAAATTGAAGTCATGTGGTTGGTTGATATACGATTGGATGATTAGCATTATTGTAAATTATTTCTCAGAGTGGCCGGTCATTAAATCATTAAATAAAATGGATTTGTTAGTCCAACAAACAGTTAATATAATCCAATGGAATTGTCAGAGTGTACGGACAAAGCTTATGGATTTATAACAGTTACTATCTCAAGAATAAGTTCACATCGCTATTTTAAGCGGAACATGGTTGAAGCCAGACAGTATATTGAGAATAGCGGGATACAGTGTTCTACGTCAAGACCGAGATGATGGATACGGTGGTGTGGCCTTAGTTATTCACTTTAGCATAAAATACCAATCATCCCAGTTTCATAATGTCAATCCTGGAATTCAGATACTGCGGGTTAGAATTTTGAATTGCACTAACATAAAGAATATAGTTTCAATATAATGTCCATCACATGTTCGAACAACGGCTGGTGACTGGGATACGGTTTTTAATATGTGCCAGGATAAATCTTTAATAGCCGGAGATTTCAATGGCCACCATTCCTGTTGGGCATATAAGACGGATCCCAGAGGAGTTCAACTTTTTGATACTATACTACACAAAAACTTTATTTGTTTGAATAATGGGTCACCAACTAGATTCAAATTAGTTAACGGCAGGCTGCAAAAATCATCCCCTGATGTTACGTTTGCTTCGAATAACATTGCTTTACAATTTATCTGGAACGTGTCCAATGAGTGCCTGGGAAGTGACCATTTGGTCATAAAACTCGCCACACACACTTCGTCGAACACATTTGGTGATAAAACGCGAAATTTCAAGAACGCTAACTGGGAAAAATATAGTAAAACTCTTCATAATGCTTTGATCAGTTTTTCTTTGGCAGATAATCCTCAGGAGGCATATAACGTATTTATTAGTGCCATAAATAATGCTGCAGATTTACATATTCCTGTTGTAAGGGTTTGTCAAGATCCCCTTCGCCTTAATAAATTTTCCCCGAAGCCATATTGGAATGTTGACATCTCTCGTGCTGCTATCGAAAGAAGCACTGGCAACGTTTAGACGGAATCTTACGCCTGATAATTTTACTATTCTGAAGATGAAGGTTGCATTAGCACGGTAATTGACTCGAAAAGCTAAACGTCTTTCCTGGCAAGCTTTTTGTAACAGTATTGACCATACAATATCATCGAATGATATGTGGCGCCGGATGAAGTGGCTAAAGGGTATAAACTTCCAGGATCTCCAAATATTGATAAATAAACTGCAAGCAATCTCTTACAGAGTAAATCGCCAGACTATGTGTCTCCCATGAAACCTCAGTTTTATTCCGTTAAGCACGTTCTTGAAGGTAAAATTTGGATTCATGAATATAATCGCGCTGTTAAATCAAAAGATACGGCGCCAGGTCAGGATTATATTTCCTTCTCAATGATAAAATACCTCCCTATGATTGGCAAACAAATTTTAGTTCATCTATACAACACATATCTTAAAATAGGGTTTGCGCCAGTTCAGTGGAGAAATATCAAAATAGTTCCTATACTTAATGTTCGTCCCATTGCCCTTATATCTTGTTTGTGTAAAATTTTCCAAACAATTTTAAAACATAGATTAGAATGGTACTTAGAGTCTAAAAATATCTTCTCAGGTAATTATTATTATAATTCATAGGTAAACGGAAACAGTTTACCGACAAACAAACTAAAGAAATAATATTATTTCTTTACAAGTATTTAAAATTTAAATGCAAGGAATGGATTGACACAAAATTTAATGGTTTTTATAATATACAGACGGCTCCAAAGGTAAAGATGGTTTAAGAGCTGCAGTGTTTGACCCCCAGACGAATACTAAAATTAAACTTAAAATAAACAGTAATGTTTCCATAATGTACACAGAATTAGTTGTGATGTCAGAAGCCCTTGCTTATATAAGTTGTGTCAATTACAATAAATTTATTATTTTAGCTGATGCTAGAAGTGCTCTTCAACATTTAGTTTGGTGCAACTCGAGTTTTCGAGGAGTACCGATAGCTTATCATACAATATTGTTCCCTTTTATACTGATGTAATACCGAAGTTGAAATACAATGTACATATGCTCTGGTCTGAATATTTTGAAGAAGAAGAAGAAGAAGAAGAATTATTTTATTTTCCAAGAAATTGGTAATACAAGGATGTTGTTATACAATATAGGTCACAATTTCTGCCTCTAGGGCGTGGAAATATTTACAATATAAATAAAGATCACGCAAATTAAAAACTTTTAAACAATAATTGTAATAATTATATCATATCACCAAAACCTTTCATAAGTCAAAATTTAAAATCTGTCTTAATCATCATAAAATCTAAATAATATTTATAATATGTCAAAATCATCATATTTAATAACTTATATTAATTAAGTAATAATTATTATAGCAATGTCAAATCAATCATTATTATTTATGTCATTTTATTTGTAATATGTAGATATAGAAAATAAAATAAAAAGAATTTAAAACAGAATAAAATAAATATTTAAAACATATTTTTGAATTTTTTGGTAACTATAACATCATTAAAGAACTCTTGTGTTGTGTAGTAGCTTTTATCTAGTAACCAGGTGAATAGTTCGTTTTTAAATTTATTGCATGTAGTATTATTATTTTTAATTCTATTGGGTATATTATTGTATATTTTAATAGTCATGCAATATGCGTTCTTGCTATGAATTGCTAACCGCTGTGTTGGAATAGTAATATTTTTACTACTGGTTCTTTTACATCTGGCATTTTGTTTATAATTCTGATCTTCAAATAACGCAGTATATTTTTTTATAAATAGGCACGATTCTAATATATATAGACTAGCAAGAGGAAGTATTTTAAACTTTCTAAAAAGAGGTCTACAATGTGCTAGTCTATCAGCTCCTGCCATAGCTCTGATACATTTTTTTTGTATTAAGAATGCTTTGTTTAAATCTACTGAATTTCCCCACAATACTAAACCATATCTTAATGTTGAAGAAACGTATCCATGATAGGCTGTTACAGCGGCATCTAGTGAAACAATATTTTTTATCCTCCTCAGAGCAAATACAAACCTATTAAGTTTATTACAAACATTATCTATGTGATCTTTCCAATTTAAGTTACTATTTAAAATAAATCCTAGAAATTTAGTAGAAGGTACGCATTTAATAGGGCTTACTTTTATTTCTAAATGTTTGTCATTATTATTAGTCGATTTATAAAATTTTATTATTTTAGTTTTTTCTAGATTGACCTGTAAATTATTACAATACAACCATTTCGTCACATTTTTAATTTCATTTTCAATCTCGTCGTTTAAATATTGTTTGCAGGATTTTATTAGCAATGTTGTATCGTCAGCGAACATGATGCCCTCATGTTTTAAAATTTTTGGCAAATCATTTATATATATTATAAATAAGTTTGGACCCAAAATACTCCCTTGTGGTACACCGCAACTATTGATTCTGTATTCAGATCTATAAGAAATTTCTCTATTGTTTATAATATTTGTTATTTCAGTACATTGCTTTCTGTCTTTTAGATACGATTCAAACCATTTATGTGCATTCCCCCTTATACCATATCTATTTAATTTATCTAATAGGCGTTCATGATTAACAAAATCGAAAGCTTTACTCATATCAAGGAATACTACTGCTACAGATAACCTTTTGCCAATTGCCTCTGTTACTTGTTTTATTAGTGAAAAACAAGCCAGTTTTGTGGAGCTACCTTTTGTAAAGCCAAATTGTTGTTTGCTAAATAGATTTCTTGAATTTAAATATTGCACTATCTTAGATTGCATAGCCTTTTCGAAAATTTTTGAAATAACTGGTATTAATGTAACTGGTCTAAAATTACACATATTATTTTTCTCGCCTTTTTTAAAGATAGGTCTAACTACAGATACTTTTAACGCAGTTGGAAAATGACCTTGTTCAAAGGATAGATTAACTAGATGACAGAGGGGGTAACAGATATACTTTGCAGACAACTTTATAATCTTGGTGTTAATATGGTCATATCCAGTCGATTGAGTATTATTCAGAGAATTAATAATTTTGTAGATGTCATTGGGAATTAAGGGAGATAGGTATATTGAATTTGATTCAGTGTTAACTAAAATGTCATTTCTATTCTTAACAAGCACGTCAATCGGATTCTTATTATGATTATTATTTGTTATGTCAATGTAGTATTTATTAAACAATTCTGCAATGTCAATTATTTCTGTGTATATTTTATCACCTACTTGTATATTGTCAATATTATTACGTGTGCTTCTGCCATCAATATCATTTTTTATTAATGCCCATGTGGCTTTGCACTTGTTTTTTGACATTTTTAAAAACTTACTATTGTTTTTTGTTTTAGATGTATTAATACAGTGTTTTAAGATGCTAGAATATTTATTGTATTTTTTTAATAATTCGTTTTTATTCACAGCATCATGTCTATATTTAAAATATAAAATACGTTTTACGGCACAAGATTTTTTTATGCCTTTCGTAAGCCAACCCATTTTTATCGGCTTATTATTGACTTTTACATTTATCCACGGAAAGCAAAGATCATATAAAAGTACAAAAATATCAAAAAAATTATTAAAACTTTCTTCACAATCTGTTATATTAAATACATCATTAAATGTTAACGAGGCCATGTAATTCAAAAATTTTGTAATGTTGTCTGTATTAAAATCGCGCCGTTTGGTAAAGTAATAGCTAGCCTTTGATTTTTTATTTTTATTATGTACCGGAAATATGAATTAATATAAATAATAAATTTGAATACATGTCTGTAACCAAAGGTATCTGGTATAGAACGTTACGATCAGCACCTTGTCTATTTCCGTGGTTCAGTTCACGTAGGCTAAGTAATAGGAATATTTTAGTTATTGCATTTAGAATACGATCTGGACACATTCCACTTAATAAGTTTGCATTGTTAATGGGGAAGGCTACTTCCTCAAATTGCGCCGTGTGTGGGACTATTGAAGATGTCTACCACATCTTGGTGGAATGTGGCCGGAATGCATCATTTAGGAATTGTATACCTAATAAATATATGTTTAATAGTGTGGGAGGATGTAATATTGCGTTATCGGACCCTATGTCTAGTGACGCAATAATTTTGTATAAATTGGTTAAGTTTGAGCTAGATGTAAGAACTTTTTAATACTAATTTGTTAAGACTATCTAATATTGTAGTTGTTTTTCCTTTATGAAGACGACATGGTCGCTCTCTGTTTGTGAATCAAGTACTTAATAAAGATAAAAAAATGTACATATTGTGATAGATTGACAGACGTCAACGTGAGAGAAAATTGTATCCATAAACCGCACGGCAGTGTCAAATCAAACTCAAATCAATTTATTCAAACACACCTAAAAATAAATACAAAACAAAAATACGTAATTATACACTGACGGACACATAAACTGCATCATAGTGCAAGATAACTTTCAATAAAATATAATTAGTGAAAGACCCGCCTCCAAATGGGACCCTCTCCTCAATGCAATTTTTAGCATATCGCTCTCCTCGTCTACGGTAGACTAGTCTGCGGCCATCAGCACCGTACAATCAAGTCCTACACTCATCAGTGAATAATAGGGAAACCCATTGCTCTTTAAGTATTCCAATTTAAGTGTTCACGAGCAAATCTTAGTCGAGCTTGCCTGTGAGCTGCAGACAATTTTGGTCCATTTGCGGGTATGAAAGGTATGATATCACGCTCTTTTAGCCTTCTTCTTATGGTTTGTGCACTAACTGCTACGTCACGTACCTGGTGGAGCTCATTTTTAATGCTTATAGACGTTAAAAACCGATTTCGCAAGGAAGTTGTCACAATAAACCAGTCCTCACGAGACGTTGTCACCCGAGTTCTGCCGGTTCCACGTCTTCTTTTGATTGAACCTGTCTTCATAAGCCTTCTGTAAACTCGGGAAACCGTAGACTGGTTTACATTTCTGGATTACATCTCTTTCTTCATTTCAAATCTGCAGCAATTGTTCGTTGGTCTACGCCTTGCTGCATTAGAGCAACAATTGGTGCGGATTTTGGGACGATACGTATTTATATTCGTGAGAGAAAAGTGTGTTTAAAATGAAAACAGACTAGCAATTAAACGATTAGTAACGATTATTCAACATGTAACAAATAAAAGAAAATAACCATCAATCACAACATTAACGTAACGAGTTAATCTTTAGTAAATTTACAAGATTTCTTCTATATAATATTTTCTTTCTTTTGTGACAGTCCATATTTAAAGATTTTGTTTTTGTGTTTATAAGCCTTTATTTTCCAATACCAATAAATGTAAAAAGTTTGCATATTTCGTAATAAAATTTGATTGAATGTGTTCTTGTAGTTTGGTGCAGTTTATGTGTCCGCCAGTGTATAATATATTATATCACGTCAATCCGATCCCGTGCTAAGTAGAACTTGTGTTACGGGTATCAGACAACGGATATATATTTTTATACTATACACAAGGAAAATTTTATACTATGCATACTATATATAAATCTTATTTTCTATATTATTATGAAGATTCACTCTTATACAAACACTGTAGCTTATCACTGTAGTGTGTGTTAATAATCAGAGGTTGTGTGTGTTGTTATTTTTATTAATTCTATGTATATATTTCTAATTTTGAAAAAATAGTTTTCTGCACACCTTCCTCCACGTGGTAAGTTCTCGAAGAACTTGTGTTACAGGTACCAGACAACGGAAATCTATTTAATGCTTTTATACTATACACAATTACACATTTAAGAATTTAATTATATTATACCTACACATATTTAATACACATACATGACCCAGGAACATAGAAAACTTTCTTGTTCTATTTGTGGAATTTGAACCCACGATCTCCGGCTTGAGCACTGCCACGCTCAACCACTGAGCCAGAGAGGTCGTCGATAATAATTACATTTATAACATTGGTATGGCACATTTAGTGCTTACACTTTCGGAGCTACTTAAACTATTGAGCAGCGTTTTATTTTAATTAAAGTTTCAGTGCTCAGATTTAGCAATACAATGATCTCCCGATCGAAAGTAATATTCCGTTGAGCACCCACCGCACCTCCAGAGGGACTGCAAGCGGACTGAAATTATACGTGCTCCGCGACCGCACTTTAGCCAATAGCGCCCGTACGCGTCAAGCTCTGACCGTGGTAAATAACACACGTCGTGCCAATCATTCCAACGCCAAAATGTGTAAGATCCGTCCGCAGTCCAAATTGTGGGCACATTTTTAGTCGTTATTAGAATGTCAGTTCGATCCACACAGACCATTCCACGGTTTGGAAAGCTGTCCAATCTGCGGTCCGAACTTTAGGTACGTGTACAGGGCGCTATTGTGACGAGGATGAATTTGCATGGCAAAAATAAACCAAAGGAATGTCGATTTTGCTAGCCGTACCTTATAACTACGGACACATCTGAAAACAAGTTTCCAAGGATTCGCTTGGAAAGTTTTAGCAGTCTTTCTTATAATGTTATTGTTTATATGCCTACGTCATCGGTTAAGACGACGACCTCTGTGGCTCAGTGTGCGCTCAAGCCGGATGTCGCGGATTCGAATCCCGTAAGGCAAGTTCTTCCAGAACTTACCACGGGACCAGATTAACACGGTGTGAAAGCGTCATAAAAAAAACAAATCGTCGTTCTAGGTCAGAAATTATCGAATCCGTAGTGTATATTATTATTAACTAACTTATTCCCGCGGCTCCGCCCGCGGCAATATCGTATCCTACTGATTGCTTGATTGAGCCTATGAACAACTGTACTATTTTGGGATAAAAAGTAGCCTATGTTTTAATCCAGAGCCTAAACTACTACCATATAAAACTTAATCGATAACCGTTCAGTACTCTTTACGTGGAAGAGTAACACACATCAATCCATCCATCCTCACAAACTTTCACAATTATAATAGTAGAAGGATAAAGTAATTGTTGAAAATTTATGAATGCCCTGATCATGATAGTAGGGATGTTGCCTGGTGTGGAGTATCACATTTTTATAAATTTTATTTTAAAATTGTTTAATAAAGATACATAAATCTAGAAAGAAACAGGTATTCAGATTGAAGCGATTAAAAATTATAAGCAAATAAAAAATATTTCCCATCTCTTCCTCGCAAAACGAGCTGTTACGTCACAAGTTGCAACCGCCATACATTTTGTAATGACAAATGTATGGCGGGTGCAACTCGTGACGTCACAGGCCGATATATCGCTCTCTTTCATATTGTAAATTTAAATTGTTCGTATCTTTGTTATTTCTTAAGATATGCGAAAATGGGTTCTAGATTGTTCATTAACATGTTGTCTATCATCGAATAGACGAAAAATTTTTTTTAAGGCAACAATCCATCATGGACTCCTACTTAATAAATTAGACAAATATGGAATAAGGGGTGTTGCCAAAGATTGGATCAGTAGCTATTTGTCGGGTCGCTTTCAATGTGTGGAAGTAACAGAAATTTACGAAAATACTAAAGTTCCTAGTAGATCCGATTATAAGCTGAATGAATACGGAGTACCACAAGGTAGCTTACTAGGTCCTTATCTGTTTTTGCTGTACATAAACGATCTTCCTAATATAACTCAACACGAAACAATTTTGATTTGCCGACGACACGACTCTTGTCATTAAATGTGATGATAGAGAAACGTACGAACAAGACATTAATTTAACACTTAAAAATATAATAAAGTGGCTAAATAATAATAATCTACACGTTAACACAAATCATACAATTTCAAAACTACAGAGAGCAAATTAATTTAGAAATAAAATATAACAACAAGAAAATTATTGAAGTAGATAGTGCAAAGTTTTTAGGTATTATGATAGATAAGTACTGTAATTGGAAGGTCCACGTAGAATATGTTCGTGACAAACTTTAGATTATGCGATAATTTAACATTAAGGCGAACCGTTAGTAATGAAGCCGCTCTAACTGCGTGCCACGGTTACGTTTCTTCTGGTATATGGTATATATGGTCTATTGCTGTGGGGCAACTCAGTAGAGATTGAAAAGGTGTCTAAGGTAAAAAAAAAATGTATTAGAGCTATTTCTTTGCGGAGAAAGAGAGAGAGCGGTTTGCAACTGTCCATAATTGAGGCACCTCAACTATGGACAGTTGCAAGCCGCTTTTTAAAAAATACAATATATTAGCATTAGTTTGCATGTACATTAAATAACTATGTATTTTTGTCAGGTTAAATCCACAATATTTTAAACTCAAATCGAACGTAGAACGTAAAAATCATAGATTTAAATATAAGCTATATCGTCCAATATGTAACTGAGACATATATAAAAACAATGTATTTATACAGGCCATAGATATATATAATAAGTTACCAGATAATTTTAAACACAGTTTATCTTTTAATACGTACAAAAAAAGTTAACCATATGACTTCTAAAAAATCGCTTTTTTAACATAAATGACTACATGTTACATAATCAAAAATATTAGGTTATAAATATCTGACCGCTGACGTCAACTGCTCATAATAATTCATTGTAATCTGATTCTGGAATTACTTGACATTTACTATATTAAAATATTGACTTATTAAGTAATAGGTACTTTGGATGGTTCATGGTAGTTGAAATAAAAAGTTTGACATAAAAAATGTAATTTTGACAGTGTAACAACTTATTTAAATTTATTTCTTGCTTATATGTTGACATAATTAGTAATAATATAATGTTTTAGTTTCAATTATGTGATGAAAACTTAATGTTTAAATGTGATTTTATTTAATTGGAGGTACTTGTGCTAATCGTTCTTTAAAACTGTTAACTTGACATTCACACGCCATTGTTATGGTGGGATGTGTAAGGACTATTTATAATTATTGTAACCACCATCACTACCACATCTTGTGAATAAATTATTGATTGATCCTATTGTAATACGTGGTTAGCCATACTAAAAATATGGGCATTAAGCCGGTAGTTTCTTTTAGTGAAAGAAATTAAAAAAAAAACTGAACAGATTATAGGTGTGAGGTATCGGACGTAATAGGAATACTATTATGGCTTAGGAATAGTTTCATTGACGTCATACGTCAGTGGTGTACTAAAGACCGGTGTTCTCAGAATTGTTGATATGTCAGAGATAACTCGGCGAAGGACGGAGAATATTAAGAAGCTTGTGGCTCCGGTCAAAACAAATAAACAAACAGTTTATATTTGAGGATATGTGTCGGCTGTGCTGTTAGCGTCGGCGCTTTAGCTGCCGAAGGGACAAAAAGTTTAATGAGTGTGTGCGACGCCGACGGGATAAGATATGTACAACTAAGTGTAAACAGTATTAATATATTTCCGTCGTCTGGTGTCCGTGGCACAAGTTCTGCGGACACTTAGTACAGGACCGGAGGGTCAATTCTGCTAAACAAAACCTGCAATAATACAATTACAATCAGGTCCCGATACGCTAGAACTGTCAAACCGGTACTCTACACAAAACGGGCTATGATAACAAGTCGCTTCACTTGTAATACAGTCAAAGTAAAATGAAAGTCGACTTTCTTACTCTCTCTCTCTCTCGTTTAAATACGAGAGTATTATATTATAATAGGCTAGTTTCATCTATCAAAATGATATGATATACATTTGTTATTTATACAGTTTCTATCATAAGATATACGAATGCAACATTATTTTGTTATAGAAATATGAGATTTATTTATAATTTCGAAAATAAAACTGTAGTTTTATTATCTACTTATATGTCACGTGACCTAAAACGCCAGCCGCCATATTTTTCTTGTGAGTGACGTCATAAGAACATAATCAAATCGAATAAACAACATTTGTTTCTAATCTTATGACGTCACGATAATGTTGGCTGTCGTTTTATCGTTTAATTTTTAATGATTTTTTCTTTGCATATAGAGATATTATTTCCAGGAAATAAAAATACTAGTTGACTATCGAATCGATACGAACATATTTTTAAAATATATTTGAAAAAATGTAGAATAGCCTATTGAGGTTCTGATTCACATGTTATGAAGGAATCCAGACTCCATATTATTATTTCCCACAGAAAAGTCACTGTGATTGGCAGAAGTCGGCAGTACAATGTGGTCACTAGGTCATATGCCTGTCTGCAGTTAACTCTATAATTTAAAAAAAAAAGTAAGATGTTAAATAGGAGTTTGTTATAACACAATTTCTCTATTTGGACGGACACCAACACGACTGGCGAGAGATCAGCGGGGTAAGCACGAACAATTGAGAGCAACGTATTCCTAACGATATCGAGTGAAATTTGTATAGCCGCTGTCATGAGTTTCATACAATTCTTATTCGATATTTTACGAATACGTTGCTGTCGATTGTTGGTGCTAGGCCTACTAATATTTACAGGAATAAGAGTGTTTTTACACCCGATATCAGACCGATAATGTGAAAGACTGTTCAGTGTTTCATATATTTTACTTGCTCGTGCATGGCTATTGGATATCGCCTACTTTATCGCCATTCGATACCAACATCGGATCGGATGATGGAAAAACGCTCTTAGGGTATTTTAATTGGAAAGTAAATAAAAAAATATATTTTTGAGAAAGTTTTTATTGTGTCTTCATAATTGGCCAAAACGAAGTAGAAATATCTTCACCGTATCGCTACCGTCACGCCAAGCTCTTCACTCTGTGACAGTGACACTCGTGCGACACTATTCTAATTCTTGTGTCTTACTGCTTCAACCAATTCGCCTCTTCTTTTGGGTCGTTTCCGAAACCTGATGAAACCGTTTAGTTAAAGTTTAATATTTTTATCGATAAATAGCTCAAGTGTGTGTAGTGTGCTCTACATCACTAAAAATAAGCAGAAAAACAAAGCTTTTATTTTCTTCATACATAATGACGTGACTTTCATTATTAAACCTTAATATAGTACGAATAGGGGTTCGTTAAACTTAATGATAAACTGTTTATATTATAAAAATACTCATTATTTAGCTCAAAATACACTGTTGAACCTTACGTGTGAAATAGAAATATTGTTTGACGCGTTCTTTATCCGTTCTTGAGACACTAAATACCTACTGCAATGTTAAGACCTTACTCACCGATATGAACTCTCTCTTTCACGCGTATTGACACATCGTTAATAAGACAGAGCAACAAAAAACATGTAATACCAACTTTCAAAAACTATGGCTACGTCTTTAGAAGTCTTTGGTGTCAACCTCAGGCTTACGTCAACATGGCTAACATTCGCCGGTGCTCGAGCTGTCATTTGTAGAGAGTGTCGCCCCTGTGCCAGCAGTGCGATTAACATAATACCTAGTCTTGCCATAAATACTAGAACAAAGAAAAAAAAATCTATTGAAAATAACATTTATTACTTTTACAGTGTGTTAGTTTAATACATAAATATAAAACAATTTAAAATATAAAAAGCTTATTCGAAGTGGTCTCCATTGGCTGCAATACAGGCCTTTAAACGTCGAGGCCAGTTATCAATAGCAGCACGCACTCTTTCCATGGGAAAATTCTTCACTGCCAATCGTACGCATTGTTTTAGGGACTCCAAATTATCATGGCGTTTAGCCGTACTCCCTAAAATTGACTATAAATCATAATCCAACGGAATAAGATCGGGACTAGACAACGGCCAGTCAGATGAAGTCAGAAACGTTCGTTTCCAACCAATACTGCGTAGACCGAGTTTTGATACCTTTTTCACAAAAGTATGGCTCAGTCACTCCTTCATAGCTAATACCCCACCAAACCATCACTGAAGTCGGATAGTGCCCACGTTGCACTCTGTCTACTAATTGGGAAGCTACCTTAGAGCTTTGAGCATAAATACGGTCATTTTGTTTGTTAAAATGTTGATCAATTGTAAAAAAATTCTCATCCGTAAACAAAATTTTTCTGTGACCTCCCTTTGCGTACCGCTTCAGTAGTTGTTTCGATTTTACCACCCTTCTCTTTTTTAAATTATCAGTTAAGAAATGACCAGTACGTCTCTTGTAGGCTGCAAGTCCTGTCATCTTTTAAAATACGTGACATGGTTCTAGGTGCTATCTTCATCTCCCGAGATAAAATCTTTTGCTTTCGGACAGGATTTCTTCGAAATCTTTCCCTTACTGCTTTGACCACCTTTTTCGTACGAACACTACGTGGACAGCCAGATCTTTTTCTGTCACAAACAATGGAGGTCTCATTGTAGTCATTGTACCTATTAATAGCCCGGTACACAAAGATTTTACTAATACCAAGCGTATGGAGAGTTTTAAAAATTGCATTTGGCCTACCTACCCTGCCTACCTACTTTGTGTAATGCAATCACAGCGATTCGGTTCTCTTTATCACCCCACTCTATTTTAATATCGCAAAATATTGTACAATGTATTGGCGTCAAAATGAGAAAATTCAATGACATGATGGAAATGACAGATTCCAAATTCAAATGTAATATTTTGTTTGTTTTTAATTGTAACAGTATTTATGGCCAGACTAAGTATACAGTATATACAGTATACTACATAATGCATTGAATATGTCGCAGCTATCTGGTCAAATTAGTCAGGTAATCGGATGTCTAGTCCGTTATTTAAGCATCAGTATCCAATTAAATGCCTGTGCTGATAATTCATTAAACTATTCCAGTTTAACGACTTGGCGTTATAAAAAACAGTAACTAAAATACAAATAAAAAACGAGAACACTCTTCCTGCTTATGAATTAGATTCCCTGATAGTATTTTAATTACAATAATAAAATTACCTATTGATATTATTCTTCATTTACCTATAATATTAAAGGTAAAATTTTTACTCGTTTGCCCATTTCTCACCCTTTTACAGCGCAACACTGACGTCTATATTGTCAAATGTAAAACTCGAGGACTCAAAGTAAGGACATTTTAGCCTCGATATGGCCCGTCTATAATATACAAGTCTATGAAAATAACTCTGAACGAACTATCCATACTATACATATATATAGCCTACCACCTAATACCAGCACTACCTAGTGCTTACTACCTACTAACCACTACCTACTACCTACTACCTCGTATCTAGTAACCTTTAACCTTAGGCACGAGTTCACACTCGGCTGACTGTGATTACAGTAGGTATTACAATAATTTAATTTACATATATAATTTCCCGTGGATCGTGTGATTTTCTTGTTTTTCCATAATGTACCTATGTGTCAGTCGTAACAAATTGTTATCCACATGCCAGTATTGTAGTTTAGGTATAGGGGAGACTGTTGTACGTTGTACCTTGGCCAGTTGGCATTTTTTGTGTGTTCGTGAGATTTTCAATTTGAAAACTGAAAATTTGGTTTAATTAATAACTGTGATGAGACATTGTTGTGTGTTTTATGGCTAAAACAACTGTTTTACTCGACTCCAACGTGTAACAATGTTGTTTCTATCAAAAGCAGTGGTGTGTTGTTGATATTTTTACTAGTTTTATTATGTATTTCTAAGCATCGACTAAAAATAATTAGCTTTCTGCACACCTTCCTCCACACCTCCACGTAAACTTTTACTGTCCCAAATATCATACTCCTCCGTTCGCACAACTATCGTATGACTGTACTGTAAGTTTTTGCTTCACATATTAATATAATAGGTGCCTAGCATGCATCGGACAGAACTTGCGCTCAATATTAAAAGCATTAAGGTACTTAATCAAACTTCAAAGTAATAAAATATGTCTAAAAAAAACTTATGATATGATCGTCTTAAGTTAAAAAAAAGCGACCAAGTGCGAGTCCGACTCGCGCACGAAGGGTTCCGTGCCGTTACACATACAAATATTTGACATGTTTACTTATCATTTCGTTATTTTTGTACGAAATTTTCCAAGTAAGCGCATTTTACAAGTAAGGGCTCTATAACTCCCGAACTAACAAAGTTACATGAGCCGTTATAGTTTTCCTTTGAAGTTTATTATATCAGATTTTTCGAGCCAGCCGTTTAGTTTTTAGAGGGACGTTTATTATAACAAAAAAAATGTTTGAATATCTCGCAAATG
The DNA here is from genome assembly GCA_963565745.1 of Phengaris arion. Lineage (NCBI taxonomy): Eukaryota > Metazoa > Arthropoda > Insecta > Lepidoptera > Lycaenidae > Phengaris > Phengaris arion. The sequence goes on from OY751445.1 coordinate 710,185, forward strand.
TCTGAATGTTTTTAAAAGTCTTTACTTATGACGTTACTTACTTAACCCACACTATGGTGTAGACGCGAGAAAGAAAGTCATTTCCACTTTACGTGTAGTTACGGTTATTTTAGAACTTTGTTGTAAATATACAATAAAATTTGTAAATATATCAATACAGTTTTATATTTATAGCACTTACCGTTTGGTCAGTAAGCCAAAGACGGACACGACGAAACTACAAGGGTTCCGAGACGTGAACTACGGGATCCTAAAACAAAACATATCATTTCACATGTGCGGTGTGAAACCTAATACAATTTTTAATTTACAAAATTATAATTAAGATAATTAAGCAATAAATTAAAAAAAGTTAGTACTTACTAAAATTACATAAAGTTATTTTTGACTTGGCAACGTTAACAACGTTAATACAAATCTATACAGTGTAAGGTGGTACCTATGTCTATCCAATATTATACGTTGTTCTGTTTAACTGTGAACTGGAATAAATAAATAACTACTCCTACACCTGCAGCCTACAGGTGATGTGTGAAAGAGTTATCGACCACTGAGGGTTGAGGATTATTACAGTACCAATATTGCTATCGAAAACTGGCGGGTGGTGTATAATATTTAGGGTTGGACTATCAAGCCAAAAAGTCAAAGTCAAAATTTTTTATTCAAAATAGGTATTTTTATACACTTTCTGAACGTCGATCTACATGATGCCTACCACCGGTTCGGGAACTAGCCTGGCGAGAAGAACCGGCGTAAGAAACTCTCGCGGGGCCATCTTTTATCAAAAAGATGGAAAATTGTTCTTTTAAATTTATAAAAAAGGCATATATAACAATGTTATGACTAAAACTACACAACAAGAGTACAATAATATATGTAATTTAGAAGTAGCCTTGCAGAGGGTCACCTCATTTCCAAGGTGTGCTATCATTCATAAAATCATTAACTTTATAATAGGCTTTAGCACACAAACGTTCTTTAACTACTTTTTTAAATTTATTGATTGAAAAATTTTGAACGCTTTCTGGGATCTTATTGTATAGGCGTATACACTGGCCTTTAAACGAATTCTTTACTTTACTAAGTCTAGTCACTGGTACATCAAGCTTATGCTTATTTCGGGTATTTCTTTTGTGGTTGTCACTTTTCTTTCTTTTTCTTTAAGCTTCTCTCTTAATGACGTGTTGGGGGCCAGATTGTAGATTGCCCGGACAGCTCGCTTCTGCAGCACAAACATAGTATTTATATCGGCAGCATTTCCCCACAGTAGAATGCCATAGGACATTATACTGTGGAAGTAACTATACAAGTCTTGCTGTATTTTCGTCTGAAAATTGTCTTATCTTACTCACTGCAAATGCTGCTGCACTGAGTCTGTCGGCCAACCCAACAATATGAGGGCCCCAGACAGCTGTATCTACTAGTTCCATATCTTTTCCGTTTAATAGAATATTGGTTTCAGTTTGCCTTACAACAACGTGAACTTTATACATTTAGTTTTTTTGCTATTTATCAAAAAATTATTAACACTAAACAAGTGTACTATTTTTGAGAGAGCATTATTTACTTCGTCATAGCCTGAGTTTTGGCGATTAATATTAAAAGTAAGTGACGTATCATCGGCAAATAAGACTACCCCGTTTTTTCCATTAATAAGGTATGGTAGGTCATTTATATAGACCAGAAAAAGAAAGGGTCCTAAAATGGAGCCTTGTGGGTCCCCATCTCAATTTTGGTACCTGTGGATCTTTTTCCATTTATCTCAATCCTCTGAGTCCTATTTGATAAATAAGATTTATAGAGGACGAGTGCTGGTCCCCTTACTCCATAGTGGCAAAATTTTCTGATCAACATTGTGTGCTGCACGCAATCAAATGCCTTAGAGAGATCGCAAAAAACTCCTAGAGCATCCTGTGACCCCTCCCAAGCATCAAAAATATAATCAGATCAACGCCAGCATCTGTTGTAGAGCGACCCTTCGTAAAACCAAATTGTTTACTATGTAAAATGTTATTTATATTAAAGTGTGCTGAGTAAATATTATTTTTTAACTGGAACTGGAACTGGAAGAAACTGGAATGTCAGCAAAGACTTTCTCAAAAGGAGTTGCAACTTCACTGTCGGATTTAATTATTTTATTATCTATATATATTTTTTTTTATTATTAAATAAGTGGGCAAACGAGCAAACGGGTCACCTGATGGTAAACAACTACCGTCGCCCATTGACACTCGCAACATCAGAAGAGCTGCAGGTGCGTTGCCGGCCTTTTAAGAGGGAATACGCTCTCTTCTTGAAGGTTTGCAGGTCGTATAGGTCTGGAAATACTGCTGGTGACAGTTCGTTCCAGAGTTTTACAGTGCGCGGCAGAAAGTTACGCGAAAAGCGCACGGTGGAAGACTGCCACTCATCAAGGTGATGAGGATGGTATGTTTTTCGCGTGGGACGATGGCGAAAAGTTGCAGGTGGTATGATTCCGAACAATTCCTTAGAGCACTCCCCGTGATACAACCGATAGAGAATGCAGAGTGAAGCTACATCTCGGCGTAATTCCAAGGGGTCCAAGCTGTGTGAAACACTATGGCAGTCAACAACTCGAGCGGCCCTTCGTTGGATACGATCCAAAGGGAGCAGTTGGTATTTTGGCGCCCCTGCCCAGAGATGAGAACAATATTCCATATGAGGCCGAACCTGCGCCTTGTAGAGTTGTAGTGGTTGGTCCGGACTGGAGTACTGTCTCGCTCTGTTAAGAACACCAAGCTTCTTCGAGGCTAACTTGGCCTTACCCTCTAGATGATATCGGAACTGGACTTCGCTCGATATGTTGACGCCAAGTATCTCAATGCTAGGGGAGATGGTTAAAGATGTGCCCTCGAAACGAGGATTTACGACCATTGGTGACTTTTTAGTGGTGAATGCGCAGACTTGTGTCTTGGCGGGGTTGAATTGGACTAAGTTACGTCTACCCCATTCAGAGACTTTCTCCAATGAATTCTCTATTTTAGACACAAGTTCGTTTCGACTCTCAATGACATTTAGCCGAGAAATATTGGGGGAGCCGGTATATACAGCATCACCTGTACTATCATCCGCATAGCAATGAATGCCGTTGGTCTGTAACATGTCATTGATATGCAGTATGAATAGGGTAGGCGATAGCACACAGCCCTGAGGGACACCAGCATCAACATACTGAGTTTCCGAGCATTCGCCGTCAACTACGACCTTTATGCTTCTATCTGCTAAGAAACTAGTGACCCACTTACATAATTTCTCGGGCAGCCCGTATGATGGAAGCTTTGATAGCAGCGCTTTATGCCAAACCCGATCAAAGGCCTTCGCAATGTCCAAACTAACAGCCAATGCCTCTTCCTTCGACTCAATTGCCTGAGCCCAACGATGAGTTAGGTACGCCAAGAGATCACCAGCCGAGCGACCCTTACGGAACCCGTCGACGTCGCTTAGTACATAATCCCTGGCTGTCCAAGTATCGAAGAAGCTGGCTATTGATAATGGATTCCATTATCTTCGAGGAGAGAGAGGTTATAGCGATTGGTCTGTAGTTGGAAGGATTTGAGCGATCACCTTTTTTGGGGATCGGGTGCACCAAGGCTGTCTTCCAAGAAACCGGGACGACGCCAGAAGAGTAGGAGAACCGAAAAAGACGCGTCAAGACCGGAGCCAACTCTGGAGCACACTTTTTCAACACAATAGGAGGGATTCCGTCAGGCCCACTCGACTTTTGGATATCAAGGGAACGGAGGGCTTTTCGCACTGAGCGCTGATGAAACCGAATATCCGACATGATGCTCGTGCATCGCGGTATGGTCGGCGGTTTCTGCCCCCCGTCATCCAGGGTCGGGTTTGACGCAAAGAGCTTGCCCAGAAGATCGGCTTTGTCCTTTGCGTCCTGGGCCAACAATCCATTTCCTACGTGTAGGGATGGCAGGGTTGGCTTGCAGAAATTTCCTTCAATAGCTTTGGCCAGAGACCAGAATGCACGGGTTCCCGATGGGAGGCGCTCAAGTCTCTTACCAATTCTATTGACGTGCTGTTTCTTTGCCCGAGTGATCTCTTTCTTGAGGGACCTAGAGGCAAGGTTGTACTCCTTTTTATATGTGCTGGTATTTAAATCCCGAGCAGACACTGCATTGGCCCAGGATTGGTAAGCCTCCTGCTTCCGGCCAGAAGCTTTTTTGGGGGATGAACCAAACCAGGGACGAAATCTGCCACCAGTTGGCACTGCAGAGGACGGAATGAAAAGTTCCATCCCTTGCATCACCACATCGGTAACAGAGTTGGAAGTGTTGTCGGGATCATCCGGCGAGAAGCACCGTTCCCCCAAGGATAGGATGCAAAAAACGACCGCATCCCATCCCAGTCTGCTAACTTGTAGTGCCACACACGACGGTATTTAACAGCACGCTGTCGTAACACCGTCGTAAGTGGCACAGAACTCCTAACAAGGCAGTGATCCGATGTACCAAGTGGTGCGATTACGGATATTTGGTAGCCGTCAGGATTTGAAGTCAGCAGAAGGTCCAACAAGGAAGGATTCTGACCATCCACATCTGGGCTTCGCGTAGGGGTAGTGACCAGTTGTGTAAAGTCGTTCGCAAGGGCAAAGTTGCAGACAGATCTCCCCGCATGATCAGTTTTACTGGAATTGAGCCAGTCGGCATGGTGGGCATTAAAGTCGCCAAGTATTATGATCTCTGCGGATGGGATCTGCCGCTGCACAAAATCTGAAGCAGCTTGCAGGTGTTCCAAGAGTCGGTCCGTCTCGGGGTCACCACTATGGGACCCATATAGGCACGCATAGACGCGAGGGTGGTCGTCGCAATCTATGCGGAGCCATAACGTTGACAGGTCCCTGCCCTCAAGATTGCTGAGGCGGCAAGAGCTGATATCATCTCTGACATACACACACACTCCAGCTTTGGGCAGAAAGGAGTGCTCGAGAGAAAACCCTGGGTGGGAAAGGTATGATGTGTCACTCGGAGATGATATCTGCGTCTCGGTCAAAAAGAGCAAAGCCGGCTTTGCGTCTCAAGGTGGTAATGGACGGCGTTAAGGTTGGAGTGTAATCCCCTGATATTACAAAAGTCCATGTTTAATATCGAGGAGGGTGCCTTTGTGTGTTTGCTCTTGCCCCGAGCAGATTGGAGCGCAGTTTTGTCCTCCCCAGAATACGAGGGGCAGCCTGGACGTCCACGTTCAGTTCCAGGGGTTCCTGAGCATGGACGTCCAGAGAGGGATTCTCCAACGCAGTTGGTACCCTCCTGGGGTAACAAATTGCTTTTCAACTGTGGCATTTCTAGGGGGGTAGGGGATTGGGCCTCCGGTAAACTCACTCACTCGGCGAAACACAGTGCAAGCGCTGTTTCACGGTTTTCTGTGAGCCCGTGGTATTTCTCCGGTCGAGCCGGCCCATTCGTGCCGAAGCATGGCTCTCCCACGGTAAAATATAATATTCAATTTAAAATATGTGTTGTGGCTGGTGACTGATTGATTTATATTAAAATCACCACACAATAATATATGTTTGTTAGATACACTTATCTTAGTTAATAACGTTTCCATTATTTTTTCAAATGAATCATATAACCCTAAAGGAGGACATACGCTAACAATAATAAAGTGTCCCACCTCTATACAGGCTATTTCAGTTGTTCGTTCTGTAGGGAGGCTTACTATGTCTTTACGTTCTTTATATTTTAAATTCTTCTTAATTAATATAAGTGAGCCGCCTCTTATGGCTTTTTCTCTGCAGAAAGAACTAGCCAGCTGGTGCATACCAAGATTCAACATAATTTCATTTTTCTTAAACCAATGTTCGGTTATACATAAAATGTCTAAATTATTTTTTAAAAACAACTCAATTTCTAATTATAATAAGACATACCTTGTATGTTTTGATGCACCAGCGTAAGTTTACATAATTTATTATCTATAATTAAAATATTATTTTCATGAGTACTTATACCTACAATGCTAGAGACTTCCTCTGTTGTCTTACAGGCTAATTTAAATTATTATTATTTGGAACATTTTCCAAGGTGTTATAATAAGTCATATTATTATGACTAAACTGCTCAATAGAAGCAGTTGTTGTCTTACTAGCCAAGTACTTGGCTGATTTAAAATATAAAAAAGTTAATAGCGTACTTGATAAGAATGTTGGAAAACAAAAGAATAGATAATATCTATCTAATGTCAATTTACATCACTACATAGTATAAAACAAAGTCGCGTTCTCTGTCCCTATATCCCTATGTATGCTTTAATCTTTAAAACTACGCAACGGATTTTGATGCGGTTTTTTTTAATAGATAGAGTGATTGAAGAGGAAGGTTTATATGTATAATGACAACCATTTAATAGTGGAGAAATACTGTTATATTTGAGGTTTCTAATGTGATGTCGTAAATAATTACATTTTTTCCGCTTACATTGCAAACGGTGGCTGAACCCTACGAGATAGATCAAAATAATGTACTACAGTTTTGTTCATTATAAAAAAGCCTACAAAAAAGTCCGCGATAGCATATATCTATTTCTTAGGGATAACCCACAATAACTATTTTTTATCCTTTACTTTGATTTAAATTTAATAGCTTATTTACAAAGCGATTTTAAGCAATACAGATATAATCCTTATCCAATTTAGTACCTTAAATACATTGTGCATTTAATATAGATCAATATGGCCCTTTATAGCATGTAATTTAAATGAATATTTTCGAAGATATTACAGATTTAAAATGCAGGTACATGTCTCGGCGGCACTCGCGAGTCGCGACTCGGTGCTCGCTCAACGAATATACTGTACTGCAGTTCTGGAATATCCATAGAGGTAGTTGGCCAGTTTTGTTGGAATGTCAAATTATATTTCAATGGCAAATTAAATGATTATTCACTACGTAGTATAAAACAAGTCGCTTTATCTGTCTGTCCCTATGTACCTATATTGTATGCTTAGATCTTTAAATCTACGCAACGGATTTTGATGCGGTTTTTTTAAATAGTCTTTTTATACTCAAGCGCGATAGATATAATAATATAATGTATATCAAGCGGTCGCGCATGTCGCGTCGAGGTGATAATTAATATCCCATTTTTAACCATTTGTATTGGGTAAACCTATAAACATTTTCAATATTGTATCAGAAGTAGGTATATTGCTGTAAATAGAGAGTTATTCTCCGAAGTAGTTTTTTCTCCAAGAACACTATACTACGCGGGCGAAGCCGCGGGCAAAAGCTAGTAATTTATAATTTAAAATATTATTAATATCGATTATATTTATTTTATTGTCATATTTATGTAATAATATACAATTATTATTAACAGCAGTATACAATTGGCTGTTAAGCTTATCTTAGATATCTAATTTTGTTTTCCCCTGGCAACCGTTTCATGTAATGAAATGTGAATAATATAATCTTATTAATATTTTGCAGTTTGTTTAATGCTTCTATATAATATTCTAATTGGTTACTATTCGCATTTCCCCGTCTCCCCACTAATATTATTAGTGTTGTATTTGGACAGTGAGTTGTACTTAAAATCTTTTCTATTATTTGTGAAAATGTTGCACCCGGCATACAGGTGTTGTACACTGACTGTTCCTCATACAACTTACTCAATTGCACCCCGACTCCCCGACCAAGCTCATCGCTGTATATCGTGACTATGCAATAAAATATTCACTATGGGAGGATATAGCATGAGCCTCCACACCTAAATTACAATTATTATTATTAGTTGAATTATTTACCAGATGCTGACATAGTGAGTTGTGTCTCAATAAAGACTTAACTCTTTCTTCATTGTAATAGCTGTCATCCAGTAAAATATTCAACGCAGATTTGTGACTAGATATTTCTGATTGGGCCAGTTCATATTTTTTTGTTATGGATTTTAAAGTGTCATGTAAATCAGTAATTTCAGTTTGGAGACTGCACACGTCTGCCTCATAGACACATGTGGTATTTTCCAACTCCTTAATACTGTCTAAGTATTTATTTATTTTCAATAACGATTTTTTCTTTTGTCAGCTTGGACAGTTTTGACATATTTTTTTTGTTTTTTATTAACAATTTACTTGTTTTTTTACATGTTTATTTACTTTTATATATTTTTTAAACTTATTTTTACTTTGAAATGTATAGCAGGGCATAGTATTGTCACCAGTCAAGTCAATTATTGGTATAGTTTTTGTGATATTTTTTTCAAGAATACTAGGATCTCTCCCAAACATTTCTTGGAACAAGTTTTGTGTGTGTGAGGAATTATGCTCCTGTATTTGACTTTTCAATATATTAATTTGTGTATGGGCTTCCTCTAGTTTCCGTTTCCAAATACTAGTATTGTTCAGAGCTTCCTCGTACTCATCCCTGCACCTGTCAAAGCTGTCTACAATTTCATGTAATTCTGTTTTTTTGGTACCAATCTTCCTAATTTACATTTAACTTATTTAACTCCGTTTTTAAGTTACTGTTTTTTTGGATAATTTTACCATTTCTTTTTCATCATCCTCGCGTTCAGAAAGCAATAGTTCATTTTGTTTCGACTACTGTTTAAGCTTCTGAAGGGTCAGACGGAGTTGCTCCTCAGTCTGACGAGCCAGGTTTCCTCTAGTATGTATTGTATGTACGTATGTATACTATTATGTATTTTCTAATGCTAAATCATAGAAAAATAAACAAACAGGACGACCAAAAATATTGCGGTGGATAATCCCTATCACTTAGGGTGTAAAATTAGTTTACAATATATTCTCATACCTACAAAATACACACGCAAAATTTTATAACAATCGTTCGAGCCGATTCGGAGTAGACCTAGTCTATAACAAACGAGAATTCAATTAGATATCTATATAAGACTAATTATCTGCACGATGTAATTTTCAAAATTGTTGTTTATTATGTCCGCTACCACATTCTGGGAACAAATTATTTAAATAGCGTAATTTTATTAATTAATTGTGGAATTTTAATTAAAATATTCGCGTTCATAATATCGTGACGTTACATACATACCAGTCGCGTATCTGTATTTGCAGCCGCTATATGTTGTTCCTTCTAGCCGCAAGTTTTCTTCCATTTCAACTTTTGATGGGTGAGGCTGAAAAACTGAAAAAAATTTGAAGCATAAAGACATCCGTTTTACGGCCGAACACTGAAACGCTTATCAACATTAAGGCCTCCACAGACGAGAGGCCGATCGTTTCAGTTGAAACTGATGTCAGTTCGGCCCTTAGATTAATAACGCCTAGATAGTCTTCAAACAAACGCCTCGTACAAAGTGAAGCAAGCGACAGATAGATGTAGGCGTAGCATTACATACCGACACGCACACAAACAAAACTTTAAAGTTGTGGAGTGTGTACAGTTTTAAGGGACAATTGTTGCTCTTAACATTGGAATTTTTGTATTTGTTTTCTTATGATCGTGAAATGTAAAAATTTAACTTAAATTTAATTATAAACCATCTAAATACGATTTGTGGACATTATTTATATTAAACTGGTATTAAGGAATATGTTAAGGATTATTAGGAATATATTATAGTTAAAAAAAACTAAAAATGTTTAAAAAATTACAACTTTTAGTTAGCCATGAAAAGTTTTAAATAAATTTATTATTACTAGTAACACTTTCACAATTCACAATAGGGCAGCAAGACGGCGACATAATATGATTTTATTTTAAAATGTTTTAAATATTTGGCTTAATACAAGTCAAATTGTTCAGACATATCACATAACATTTCATACTTACATATGAAATGTTATGTCCGAATCTTTTTTAATTATTTTCCGATGCATTGTGACACCCAATAACGACACAACTGTCATAATGTTTTTAATAGTCGGAGATGTATGCACTAGCGCTTGATCTTGACAACTGACGGGTCGTTCGAACAAACTGAGGCTCTGAGCCAATATGGCTCAGTATGATTTGCTTTTCATGCGCGTACCCGGTTTCTAGGTGTTTCCCTGAACGGCCTGAACGGATTCGAGCACACACACGGAAAATTGACGCGAGCTTCGGTCGTGGTTTTAGGGTTCCGTAATAGTTAAGGAACCCTTATAATTTCGCTCTGCCCGTCCGTCTGTCTATCTGTCTGTCCACCGCTCTCCTAGCATCTGTAATAACTTTATGACAATAACTTTTAAAGTAATTCGAAGAAAACCTATTGCGCGTTGATAGTTACGGAACCCTTCTTAGACATGTCCTGACATGCTCTTGGTTTGTTTAGGTTATTATTTTATTTATTTATTTATTTATTGTATTTTGCTGCAACTGTAGTCACGCTATCGACGAAACCGAATTAATGTGTCACACATTTTTCCAGTAATATGTTATAGAAATCATATCTCTTTTTTTTATAGTAATAGTCTTTAGATTTTATTAACCATAATGGCTCTAAAGTTTTAAATACTTCAATGAACTCTAATAAATATTATTGAGACCACGTGCCATTTTTAGGGTTCCGTACCCAAAGGGTAAAAACGGGACCCTATTACTGAGACTTTGTTTGCTGTTCGTCGTTCGAAAAAATATAATAATATGTATAATTAAATAAAATTATCATATTATCAATTTAATATTAAAACTGAAAATGTGATGAATACAAAATACAATATATTTTGTAAACACTTAATTCCTAAAAAACTTTTAGGGACTCCTTAGTTTATAGTTATCGGTTTACTCTTTTAGTAGTTTTTTAGTAGAAAACAACGCGAGTTTAGTAGTTTCGCAAAATAGAGTTGGCAACACTGGAACTAATCGCTTCAGTCCATACGGCCGACTGATGCTATCTCGAAATTGCACACAGGCGATACGATTTTGCATCCGTTCAGGCCGAACTGAAGGAAAACCTGACCTGTCACATACACGTGACCCCGGCTCCTACTCACAGGCTGTCGCTGTATCCGCTAGCCGAAATGACAAGGACAGCATGTGACTTGAGCGTCACTTGATTATCGTTTCAGTCTACAATTTAATTAATATTATATTTAGCAATATATTATGCGTGCGCTAACACACTTGCTTGCAGCAATATCCCGCGAAAAAATACCTTGTGGTTTTTTCATTTTTTCGCGGGATATTAATAGATATAATATTAATTCAATTGTATGCTATAGATTTCCGCAAAGTAACGCCTTATTCTATTCAGTATTCCGCCGCCAAAGTATTCATTAAGAAAGAAAATTGTCCAAAATCACTGAGTTTTTTTCACGAAAATTCTCGGTCATGTCGGTCCAAAGAAAATAGGATTTGCTAAAATCACATTTATGTGTCCATCTTCAAGAACATGTAGGATAGATCTATTACATGTTTATTCTATTGTATATGTGTGTAGATGTGTGTATATTAATATGCGTGTTTAATAAAGAATTTCAATTTGATTTAGGTTTTTTAATACTTCGAAGTAATAAGAGTTTTAAAGTAATAATATTCATATATTATAACGTAAAAAAATGTACAAAAAATACGTACTTAATTCATTGTTCAAAAATAATAAAACTAATTAAAAATATTCATTTTTAAGTAAAGGTAGACCGCACTAGACGTGGCAGCGGACCCACGTGACGCGGCACTCCACTGCGGTATTTACTAGTCGCTCTGTAGTCTGTAGTACATAATGTAGTACATTTAGCGGGTTCATAATTTGAACAAATTTTAAAAATAAATATTACAATGTACCAGACGCCAGTTAGCTTTAAAAAGTTTACATAATATGTTATTGATAAATAAATTAAATACTAAATAATAAAATAAATAAACAATTCTAATATAATAAAGAGGAAATATTTTTTTATTCGTCTGTTTGTTTGTTTGCATTGAATAGGCTCCGAAACTACTCGAAAACTACCGTTTCCGTTGGTTACTAAGTAAAGGAAGTTGCGGGCATCAGCTTGTAATTTATAATAACTAAATTTTTATAAAAATAAAAACCATATACTAAGGCGGGTCAATAAGTCCGTGACTTTTTGAATTTCTAACCTCCTTACTGAAAAAGCAACACTACTCCTGTCAACAGGCATCTGTCAGTTGACTCCTATCAAAATTTGAACTTGCTGCGTCAGTTAGTTTGTGTTTTACAGCTATCTTTATCAGACTATCCAGGAAACAATGGAAAAAAGTGAATTTCGTGTGCTTATTAAGCATTATTTTTTGCGAAAAAAAAACCATTACCGAGACCAAGGCTAAGCTTGATAAATACTATGGGGACTCTGCACCATCAATTTCAATGGTAAAAAAGTGGTTACTGAATTTCGTTGTGGCCGTACAAGCACTGAAGATGCCGAACGTCCTGGACGCCCAGTTGAGGTCTCTACACCCGAAACAATCGAAAAAATTCACGATATGGTGTTGGCCGACCGAAGATTAAAAGTGCAAGAGATTGTGGAAGCCATAGGCATCTCGCATGGCTCAGTGATTTGAATTCATTTCAAAAAAAATTATCACTTGGGCATGAGAAAGCTTTCCGCAAGATGGGTGCCGCGTTTGCTCACAGTCGACCACAAACGCAATCGTGTAACAACTTCACAGGAAGGTTTGGCGTTGTTTAATCACATATGGAGGAGTTTTTTAACCGTGGACGAAACATGGATCCATCACAACACACCAGAGACCAAACAATAGTCAAAACAGTGTGTTTCTAAGGGTGAATCGGCGCCAAAGAAGGCCAAGGTGGGTTTGTCAGCCAATAAAGTTATGGCGACTGTTTTTTGGGATGCACGTGGGATAATCCACATTGACTATCTTCAAAAGGGAAGAACAATTAATGGGGAAAATTATGCCAACTTATTGGACCGCTTCAATGAGGATTTGAAAAAAAACCGACCTCATTTGGCCAAGAAAAAAGTTCTTTTTCACCAAGACAATGCATGTGCAGTTGCCATGGCAAAAATCCATGAATTGGGCTATGAATTGCTCCCACATCCACCCTATTCTCAAGATTTGGCTCCGAGTGACTACTTCTTGTTCCCAAACCTGAAAAAATGGCTCGGTGGAAAAAGATTTGACTCCAATGATGAAGTCATCTCGCAAACAAAGGCCTATTTTGAGGACCTCGACAAATCATATTTTTTGGAAGGGATTAAACAAAGTGTATAGAGCTCAAGGGGGACTACGTTGAAAAATAAAATGATTTATTTATCAAAAAATCTGTGTTTTATTCCAAAAGTCACGGACTTATTGACCCGCCCTCGTACTTACCCGTTTACGTAGTAGTAAATTGTGTAGCCCATGTTACCCGGGCTATTATTACGAATCTATTGACACCTCATGTAATAAAATCGAATCAGTAGTATCAGGCGCTGCGGTGGAACAAACATACATACATACATACTTCCTTTTGGCTTCGCCGTAGTCGGGGAAAAGCCACAGGGCCTCGGTTTTACGAGTGAATTTTCGATATTGATAGATGTATACTTAAACTTTAGAGAAGCATACTGCCTGTCGCGCGTCGCTTCTCAATACTTTTTTGATAATGTATGATATGATGAGATATGTCAGAAAGAATATTGGTAATTTTAAAACTAAAAGCGACAATCACTGTAGAAACACATGAAATAAGCACAACCCAGATATGCCGGTGATCAGGCTAAGTAAAGTAAGCAAATCCTTTAAAGGTATACGCCTAAACATTAGAATCCCAGGTCACGTTCCAAATCTCTCCATCAATAAATTTAAAAAAAATTGTTAAAGAACGTTTGTGTGCTAAAGCTTATTATAGGTTCAATGATTTTATTGACGATCGCACACTATGGGAATAGCATGGCCAGCTGCACGGTTGCTTCTATGTATCTGACTTTCGTTAATATTATACATATACACTAAGTTTACATATTGTAATTTTTTTTAAAGAACAATTTTCCACCTTTTTCTAAAAGATGGCGTCGTGCGAGCTTCTTATTCTTCACGCCGGGTTAGTTCCCGAACCGGTGGTAGGCATCACGTGGGGACAATTCCGTGAGCGTTACTCAGTAACCTATATTGGACATAAAACTGTTTTGATTTTGATTTGATTTTTGGAGTTTACTCCTTAAGAATCAATTTTCATATAAGGCCCCCGGTATGAAAAAAATATGAGATGTAAAACTACTGAACGAATGACCTCGTTACGTTTTTGTGCGCAACCAATTCTGCGCACCTGTCACTTTTTTTCACATGGCGCGAATTTTTGAACTCAAATCGATCGCTAAAGTTTTTGTTCCTTCTGAGGGACGTGTTTTACTTTTTAGAGTAAACTCCAGTCGTTCGTCGGAGCTGACACACACTTTTGTATAAATTCCCATTGAGATGTGTCTAGGAGTAGACACTTTGAGATGTGACTTAGTGAGGCCACATTGGTCAGGGTTGATAGAAACGTCAAGTCTTTTCAGGATCCAGTTTATTAATAATCAAAAATACATAATAATTATGAACATACGTAAAACGAAACCGTTGCACAATAAACAAAATGCTGACCGAAAAGGTTATAAAGGTTAAAAAAAATTACACATAAAATATTATAAAGACAATTACTCACTACACTACACCATGCCATTATTTGCTTATGTCCCGTTTTAATAACCTATCTACCAGTAACTCTTTTTTAAAAACGTCACATTTGTATCGCAGAAAACCGGCAAATGATTGAATGACGACGTTTTTAACAAATAGTTATTGGTAGATAGGTTATGGAAACCGGCCGTTAGTCGGACAAAAAAAAATTACTCGCAGTAAAATCATTCAATAGCTGTGAACTATTGCAGTGATATTTAAATAAATTATTCGCTGATCAAAGTTAATTATATCATAATAGTAATAATATAATAATAATATCTATGGATGCTTCACACCACGTCAGTCTGGCCCCGTGCTAAGTATCAAAAGAACTTGTGTTACGGTGATAAGACAACGGAAAGTATATATTTTAAACTTTTATATACTATAGATTTTATTATATTATACATATCTATGATCCAGGAACACAGAAACCTTTTTGTTCCTTCGGCGGGATTCGAACCCAACCTCCGGCTTGAGCGTCAACGCGCTAAGCACTGAGCCACAGAGGTCGTCATAATAAGGTATAAGGAAAAAAACTTAAACTAACCTAACCTAACCTTAAAACTTAAGGTGAAAACAGTAAGGGCGTATCCCGTTAGAAGGTCGTAACTAGACTACGTATACGGTAATAATCAGCTTTTTTTTCTGCGTCGATTGATCTGGGTGTGGCTGCTCTACGACGACATAAAATTTAAAAAGAAGCCGGCATTTTGAAAAATATGATGATTTTTTTTGGTGTAACTGGCCCCGAAACTGCGTATTTATACTTTTTGGAGATACGACTTGAAGAAGTTTATGTTTTTAATTAAAAAATATTTACGCCGTTCCTGTTTCAATGCGCCACCAATGTTACGACCTTTTTGCGGGAAGCAATTTTTATACATCCTTACTTACGACATTTTAACGGTTTATATTTTTCTGAGGACAAATAAAGACTTCTAAGATATTACAATTTCATGGATGGTTAAAATGAACCCAATCTATGATAAAACCCAATTACTCGCATCAATATTTTGTACTTTATGTAGTAAATACGAATCATAGGTCCCATCATTTGTAGAATATTCCGGTTTATCTTACCTACGACCCAGGCAACTTACCTCAGTCGCTGCGCGGACGCCACGTTGAAAGGTTGTGACGGTTTCGCCGTAGTGAATGAAATCGTGTTGCGAAAACTTTGGAGTTTATAGCTTCTCTAAACAAGGTATGTGATAGAATTATAGATATAAAGATTTAATTACCTAGTAATAAGTTCCGGAATACACATTATATTATGTATTCTTGAGCTAAACTCGAAAAATAATGATTGTAAACAAATCGAAATCAAATTCTGCGGGTAGGTATGCGTTGTAATTTTGGATTTCTTTAGTACTACTGTAATTATGAAAATGACAACTACGAGTTTAGTCCACATAATTATGAATCAGAGTACCTATAGTTATTTTAAAATAGTATTTAGTAAGCAGTTGCTAGCTTATAAGATTTAACAAAAATTTCTTAAGAAAAAACCTTTCTTAGTTTCAATTCATCTTTCTTTTTAGATGGCCAACCGAAGAAAATGGATAGATGATCTGAAACCTATAAAAAATGACGAGAAAAATAATAATAAAGTTAATGTTTTGAGCTAACAAATTTATAGAGATGGAAAACTGGTTAAGAAAACTAAGAATACAGAAAGAAAACATGTTAGTAGTAAATACGATTCGAAGTTCCAATATTCTGGTTCTAAGAATAGTGATTGCCTACCATGCTTGCCATTGACTTGAGGAGTCAATGGCAAGCATGGTAGGCAATCACTACCTGAGAAAAAGTAACGTTCATTCCTTAACACCGACATTTCACAGTCCAAATTTCTATATTACGGAAACAAAGAAAGTGCTAAAAAAGTTGACACCCAAAAAGTTGGCTTACGTGTAGTTGGCTTACGTTCAAGTGAAATTGAACATGAGCTTAGCAGCAATAACTTTAATAAGCTAATTGATTTACATAAATGTCAGAATGTGAATGATAATAATAATCCGAATCAGTGTGTCTGTTGACCACTTACCGGAAAATACCAGAGTACCCCGAACTCCATCTCCTCTACCTGAAACCAGCAGCGAACCTGCTACTTATTGAGCTGACAGCGTACCCAGAACTCCATCTCCTCGTCTTGGAACCAACATCGAAACTGGTAGTTACCGAGCTGCCAGCATACCTTGATCTCCATCTCTACTTTGAACAAGCAACGAACCTGGTACTTACCGAGCTGCCAACGTACCCCGATCTCTATCTCCTGCACTTGGAACCAGCATAGAACCTGGTACTTATCGAGCTGCCAGATTACCCCGATCTCCATCTCCTCGATTTCGAACCAGTAACGAATCTGGTACTTCCCGAGCTGCCAGCGTACCCGGATCTCCATCTCCTCGATCTGGAACCAGCATCAAGACTGGTACTTACCGAGCTGCCAGTGTAACCCGATCTCCATCTCCTAGACCTGGAACAAGTGGTGAACCCTACCTACCGAGCTGCCAGCGTACCCCGATCTCCATCTCCTCGACCTGGAACAAGTGGTGAACCCTCTATCTACCGAGCTGCCAGCGTACCCCGATCTCCATCTCCTCGACCTGGAACAAGTGGTGAACCCTCTATCTACCGAGCTACCCCGATCTCCATATTCTCGACGTGGAACTAGCAACGTACAATCTTATGACGTCCCCCGCAAACGACAACCCAAAAGAAAGGTTAAGCGAGACCTCGCTACAAAACCATCATTTAACGAATCTTATATAGATTTATCTTATATTTCTTCTAATATTTCGTTTTAGATGAAAAAGATCGCGATACTCTACTACTAAATGAAGCTTTTCCTTCAGAAGAGTCCGATGGCTGGAATACCTCTGCATCAGACGAATCAGATGAAAAACCTAAGAAAAAAAAGAAGAAAAATCAATTTAAAAGTATCGTAAGCGCAGAAAAAAAGAAACCAAAAGGTCAAATAAGAAAAGGAAATAAATGAAACAAAAACTTAGGAAACTGTCATACAAATAGCAAGGGGGTCATAGTCGCAGAAAAAGCAATGAAACCAAATCCTTGTGCTAACACTAAATGTGGTAATCGTTGTGGTGCAATAAGCGAGGAACGTCATCATAGATTATTTACTCATTTTTGGAAACTTGAAAGTACACAAAGGCGAAGGGATTGGATAGCTCAGATAAAGAACTATACCAAATCTAGTACTGTTAATGAGCCAGAAGGATCGAGACGCAAATTTACCTACACATATTTTATCAATGAGGGCGAAGGAAGGCGAAAGGTTTGCCAAAAATTTCTAATTGATACCCATGACAATACTCAAAAATTTATTTTGTACACTGTCACTCACAAAATCAATGGTTTTGCCAAATTGAATGAAAGAGGTAAGAACGTTTTGCATAATAAAACACCTCCCGAGATATTAGAGCATGTCAAATCTTTTATTTTATCACTACCGCTTTCGCCATCACACTACAGTCGTAAGGATTCACAAAAGCTTTATTTACAGGAAGATATTAAGAATATAACAAATTTATATTCTGTCTATGTTGAATACTGTAAGTAAGATGAGACAAAGCCTATTTATTTTAAAGCCTTTTCAGCATATTTCAAACAAAACATCAATATAGGATTTCACGTGCCGAAAAAAGACAAGTGCATCTTATGCAGTGCTAAAACTTACGACGTCCTTACAGAAGAAGAAATTGATAAAATGAATGCACATCCTAAAGAAAAAGAATATTCATATAATCGTTTTATATTTAATTAAAAATTTAAACACAAAATACAAAAGCGTAATTTGGGCAAGCTTCGATCTCCAAAAAGTGCTAAATACACCTCATGGCAAAAATATGTCTCTCTACTACAGCAGAACTACTATTTATGAAAGTGGAACTCAGGAAGGATTCTATCATATTTGGAATGAAACGAATGCTCACAGAGGAGCAAATGAAATAGCTACGATTCTGTTAAACTACATTAAAAAAGTAGACAGTAGAGGCTACGTCAAAACTCTTCTCTTATATGCGGACTCATTCTATGGTCAAAATAAAAACAAAACAGTATTGAGTATTCTGCGTTATGAATTAGCAAATAGTCAAAATTTAGATGTTATTATCTAGTTCCCGGTCATACTAATATGCCCGTCGACAGCATGCATGCTGTTATTGAGCGATCGATCAAGGATACAATGATATGGGCACCTTCTCATTGGCCCACTGTTATTGCCCTATCACGAAAAAACCCGTTTCCATACAAAGTGGCGTTAATGGAAGGAAAGCAATTTAAGGGATTCGAGGATATCACAAATAGGATATTTAAAAAAACACAGAAGCTCATGATTTCAACCATTAGCGATGCAACTTTAAAAAAAAAGAACCTCAATAAAATGTTTGTAAAACGTTCAATTTCAGCTGAGGCTGAATATACAGAAATTACTCTTAGTACATTCCAAGAAGTACTATCACCCAAAGATAACCTTTACCCAAATAAACTGCCAATATCCGTACAAAAGTATACAGACCTCAAAAAACTTACAAAAAAAGTCATACCAGCAGCATACGCTAATGAGTATTTAAGTCTTAAGTATAATAGTAATACAGTTGACTACCTACTAGATACAGATGAAGAGGATAACGTTTTAAATTTTAGGACAGGTTAAGATTAACAATTGAATTTTGTCATAAATATTCTGTACACTACAATATAACAGCCATTGTTTTTATAGACAAACATTTACTTTAATCCGATTACAGGTAAACTAAGTATTTCTTGTTTGGCTAGAATGAACAGCTTAGTCTGTATTCGTTTTATTGTAGTTGGTTTGATTCTTTAATGATAACTTAATGATTTTTATGAATGTTTATTCCTGTTGTGTAATGTTGTACTAGACTTATCTTTGACTATGCTTTATGTATTCCCTTATATTTTTCCCTACTAATTTTCAAATAATTGTCTAATGAAAAGAATAATCCTGAAGTCAAAATTATAGATATTTGATAACCTATATGTGTTTTTGTTGTTATTTCAGTTAACATACAAATTATAGTGATTAATGCCAGACTATTATTGATTTTAACATTGTATGTATAGAGATAACAACAATTATGATTCTTATTCATCTCCCAAACGGGCAAGAACTTGAGTTGTGCGTGTCCCAAAAAGTACTTACCTGTTAGTTAAACCATAATAACATCCCTAGACATTGTTGTTTTGTACACTCCACCTACCACTCCTAGAGACGAGATAAGGAGTAATCAGTTATTAAGTTGATATTGTATGTTATTTTGCTATTGTTTTTTAAAGGTCTTTACCTATAGTTTACCTATAGTAGGTACCCTGCTTAATATAATAATTATGTAGTACCTAATGAAGTCAGTTTTCAACAAATTGGGCCAATTAGAAATACCATTTAACATATTGTGCTATTTTTTAAAAGTTCAATAAATTTACGATAAGAAAAGCTTACGATATTTTATTTAGGTCATTGGGTATCTAGAGGTTTAAATGACAAACTAATTTTCTAACCATTTTATGCATTATGAAAGTGCTTACACCCCGGTCCTGAGAGCAAATTAAAACGAACACTAGTTACGACCGTTTAGAGGTCAGCGAATTATTATAATTTTATGGTTCAGTACTAAATTATCGTGTCAAGATACGCCATTTTTGAGGTCTGCTATTTTTGTATACAATAGCCTGTAACTTTAATAACTTTATTTTTAGCAATAGGAAGTTATTAACTTTTAGTATTCCACTTAATACAGATTTTTATTTTAAAGTAATTTTTATTTTTATTTTATTACTTTAATTTATTTTTAAAGCATAAAAATTATGTTCCCACGATTTACCGTTAAAAAGATATGATGGAATTTCATTATTTTTTTTGTTTTTTGCCTCTGGTGTAAAGTTGAGTTGGCCCGGGTTACGCCCTCACTGTTTTCCATCGTCGACATGATCCAGAATCGGATTTTATCGAAATTTTTAATTATGTTTTTGCCTAAACGTCTTCACATAACTTATAAGCAGTGGATCATATCAACCAAATATCCGTATTTGATTTTGAATAACCTCATATTGTGCATAGGTTAGAAGCATTTAGGAATAAGCAAGTCCAATCTGGTCCCCCTCGTATTGTATTTTTAAACGGAACCATAAGAAGTAGAATAAGTTATTCCTTATAACATCATCTATCTGCCACTGAAAGTCCTGTGAAAATCGGTCCAGCCGTTTCAGAGATTAGCCAGAACAAACAGACAGACAGACGGAAGGACAGACAAAAATTAAAAAGAAAATATTTTTTATTGTAAGTACTGTGGCGTACGGGGGCGTATTCGTTCAGGATGGCGGCTAGATGTGCAGTGTAAAGCTGTTATTTTAACTTGTATAGATTGTATAGATTTATTGTAGAAAAGAATAAAAAATAAGTACTATTATTGGTAATACCAGCATTATTATCTTATTATAATAGAACTAGGACAATACATTTATGATAGTTTTATAATAAATCCTTTAATGACTTCTAGCTATAAGGTAAATTAAATCAATAAATTATATTTTAATTTTCTCGATAAATTACATTTTAATCCCTAATATATTTATTATGTTATTTTATAACATTTTAATTATAGTTAGGTAAAATTTATCCTTCCTCATTTAACTTATGATAGGATTCCCATGTATTATCTAACAGCGGTGATCTTTAATTTTCTTAGACTTATCTATTTAGATAGGCAACGGTCGAATACTGGAACGATAGTTAAATTAAGTGACGGTCTAGTCACATGCTGTCCTTGTCATTTCGGCTAGCAGAGACAGCGACAGACTGTGAGGGCTCTTAATTTTGATTAGCGTTTCAGTATTCGGTTGTAAGAGTTATAAGATTCTAGATACAGCTAGAGCTCGCTGTCGAAAAAGGAGCTCATCGCGAACAAGCATTGGACCACTGCAGATCGCTACGGGCCCTAAATATTTTTTTAATCAACTATATTCTGCTCTTTTAGCCCTTTCAGATGATACCCACATCGAGGAGTGTGTAAATAAACATAAAGACCGCCATTTTATGAAGATAGTAATTGGTCAAGAATAAACTACTTTTTAAGAAGCGTTTTGTCTTAAATACTTATTTCATAACTTAAACATAACATAACATAACATAACATAACATAACATAACATAACATAACATAACATAACATAACATAACATACCATACCATACCATACCATTCCATAACATAACATAACATAACATAACATAACATAACATAACATAACATAACATAACATAACATAACATAACATAACATAACATAACATAACATAACATAACATAACATAACATAACAAAAATACTTATTTCATTAAATTAAAAAAAAAAAAAAATTAAAATAATAAAATCTATTTTATAACAATCAGAGTTTCAAAGTTTGCGAAACTCCCAGTTTTGTAGGCAGACAACTTTCGAATAGAAATGTTATCCCTTTATTTTAGATATCAAATAAAAGGAACAGTTAGTACATACTTATACTGTTCGTTTTATTGACACTAAAACTTGGTACATTCAATATGATTGTGAATTCAAAGTGGCCGCCGTCATAAAAAGGCAGTCTTTATGTTTAATTACAAACTTCTCTATATGGGTATCATCTGAAAGGGTTTAAAGTGTACAATATAACTGATTAAAAAAATATCAACAACCTTAATAAATTTTCCCTCCATGACTCTGCAGCGCTAAAACTATCAATTTGACACAAAAATGTTCATAAAATAAATTGTAGAAAATTGTATCTAGTTCAAATTTGTAAAACATATTTTGATCGTGAAGTATGTCTGTAAAGAGATATAGCCAAAATATTGAAATATATCGCCATTTTTTCAAGATGGCGATCGAGTGGTAGCAATATGAGGTAACAAATTTTAAATTCCGAAAGAAAACATAATTTCAATTACAAATCTATTAAAATCACGCTTCATTAAGTGGAAATTACTCATTATTCACTTCGAAAGATGATTAGGAGACTAACAGATTGACGTATAACTTGACCTTGTTCCCTATGACCTTTTTTACTGAAAATTCTCACACGTTCAGGGCGGTCTGGCCGGAAACTGGTGAACAGCGGTTTCTAGTTGGAGCCCAGCCATCCAGCCAGCCGTGTATCTAAACAGTTTTCTTGTTCCTTACGAGCTTTTTTACTCAAAAATCTTCACACATTATGGTCAGTAAAAAAAAATCTGCCAGTCTTAGAACCGCCAGACCGGCGGTTTTATATCAAACTTTTGGGCCCCTAGCGATCTGCAGTGGTCAAATGCCTGTTCGCGATGAGCTCCTTTTTCGACGGCGAGCACTAGCCCTAAGAGAATAATAATAATTATGAGCTATACGCACTTGCGACACCTCTGGTGTTGCGGGTGTCCACGAGCGCCGGTAGCCGCTTTCCATCAGGCGATCCGTATTCGGCCTTACATATACGCAAGCTTTTACACCACGTCAATCTGGTTCCGACTCCCGTGCTAAGTTCTTTATGAACTTATGTTACGGATACTAGGCAACGGAAATGCTATATTTAATACTTACTAATACTTTACATAATATACTATACATATCTCGGTCGGAAATCGACACATATGTAACCTTCTAGGATTCTCTCTCGCTTGCCGCGGGGAATTGGTACAAGCAGGACAAGAGCTTTAATTGCTCCTGGGTAGGGTTACCATCCATCTGGATTAGTCCTGACATGTCCGGATTTATATACTTTTTTTTACCATATTCTAGCAGATAAAGATTATGATTACGACTAGTGTTGACGTATTAGACATTATGACTGGACTTTGTCCGGCTTTTAAATTTGTCCGATTTGTTTGGTTTTTAAAATAGAATGAGTATTAAAATTTACGTAATTTCAAATCAATCTTCTTTCTTCATTATTAACTTCAACTCATCTTAAAACAAGATATAAATTTTCATTAACAATCAACTCAATTTTTGTCAGGACCTTTTAAATTTATAAACGGTACTTCTGTGCAATCTCTGGTTTCTCTTCTTCTCACTTCAGGACAAAATTGAGTTGGTGTGAAAGCAATTTTTACTTGATGATCTAATCGCTCTCTTTTCCTTGTCAGTTTTTATTCGCTGCAGGATGCGCGAGGACAATTGTCCAGTTTTTTTTGCCGGCAGAGCACGATATATAGACGAGGTGCGCTCGGCCGGCGTCAGTAGCTCCGAGTTCAACATGCGTGGTTTACTTGTTTTGTTGTTGTGCGCGTGCGCACACGCCGGATCTCTACGTGAGTTTTGATTGATAACTAAATAATAATAATAATAATAATAATAATAATCGTTTATTTGCATAGAATGTAGGTTACAAATGTTCTTATATTTAAATATAGTGTCACAACATTCTACTTTAAGAAGCGTGCAAATGTCCTCTTAACAATAATTTGACAGAAATACAAACTGAAACAAGTAATCCAATATTCTACTGATAACATACAATTTTAAACCATTTCATCGCATAGGTATTTAAATTCATCATATACAATTTTGTCAGTCACTTATCCATTATTTAATATGTCAAACTTAATTTCACAATTTTCACTACATTGAGGTACAAAAAAAAAAAAAAAATTAAAAAAAATAAATAAATACATAATCTTCAGATTTCATCAAACCATCATAATATTATGCACCTCATTAACATTTAAATTCTTAGGACTTTACGCTACATTACCCTTAATTGATTCTTATTTATACTAACCTATCTGGAATAAAATTAATTAAATTGAATAAATAGAAAGAATAATATTCATAGTACAATTAATAAAATAAAATTGAATTAAAAAGTCACATTAAATTGTGTATGTAAAATTAACTTTCAATATCTATTATCAGTACATAATACCTACCTAATTACTAATGTAAGAATACTTAAATTTTGTTGACATTTAGTCAAAAATCAAAGAAATTTTCTTGTCATTAATGAATTCATCTATGCTATAATAGCATTTGTCAATTAAAAAATTAAATATTCGATTTTTAAATGAGTTAAAGTTCTGTTGTCTTAGATTTTCGGGTAATTTATTATATATAGTTATAGCCATACAATATGCACTTTTAGCAAAAATATTCAATCTTTTGATTGGAATTTGTAGCTTGTCTCCTCTATGTGGTCTTTGGCTTACTTCTTCTTTTTTTTTAATGAAAAATTCTGTGTGTTTTTTTACAAACTTTAGTATCTCAAAGATATATAGACATGGAAGTGACAATATTTTATATTTTTTTAATATTGGCTTACAGCTCTCAAATTGTCGGGCACCACATAGTGCTCGCAAGCAGGCTTTTTGTTTTATAAAAACATTCTGGCTATGGTAAGAGTTACCCCATAACACAATACCGTATCTTAAGTTGGATGATACATAGCCATGATAGGCTATCAGAGCTGCCTTTTCACTAACATTTTGAGACAAAGTACGCAGTACATATATAAATCTATCAATTTTTGTGCACAATCTCTCAGTATGTTGTTTCCAAGAGAAGTGTTGGTCCAATATAATACCTAAATATGTCGTTTCGTTAGTAAGCGCGATATTAGAACCTTGATAATTTATATTTATATTTATGTTTGCACTATTAAATGGTTTGAAGTGTATCATGTTTGTTTTATCAGCATTTATTTTTAGATTGTTTAATTGTAGCCAGCTAGAAACTATTCTTAAACTATTTTTTATTTCATCAGATAAAAGTGCTTTATTCTTGTTCACATAAACAATCGTAATGTCATCTACGTACATAGTGCATTTTTGTTTTATAAATGCCGGGAAATCATTTATATAGAGCAAGAATAGCAAAGGCCCTAATACACTACCCTGTGGTACGCCATAAGGATTATTTTTCCTATATGTCGAAACAATGCTATTTACACGATGACCTTCTGTTTTAATTATTTCTACTCCTTGTTTCCTATCTTTTAGATAACTGTTAATCCAGTCAAGTCCTTTACCTCTGATTCCATATTTTTCTATTTTATTCAATAACCTTTTGTGACATACTAGATCAAAAGCTTTTGACATGTCTAGAAATAAAGCCACCACTGAATAACCCCTGTTAATATTTTCGGTTATGTCTTTGTTTAGGCAAAAACTTGCCAAACTAGTGCTACTATCTTTTCTATATCCAAATTGAGACGAGTTAAAAATATTTTTAGACGTTAGAAAACTATAAATTTTATTGTACATTATTTTTTCAAAAATTTTTGATATGTTGGATATTAATGTTACAGGACGGTAATTATTCATTTCATCCTTAGCGTTCTTCTTAAATAAAGGTTTAACTATTGAGTATTTCAAAATATCTGGAAATTTGCCTTCAAGAAATGACAAATTTATTATATGGCTTAACGGTTCACCAATTTCATTACTTATTTTCTTTATTATTTTCGTTGCTACATGGTCATAACCTGTCGAATATGTGTTCCTCAAACCTTTAATTACTTTAATGACCTCATCTTTAGTGATTGGAGATAGAAATAATGTTGTGTCGTTAAATGTTAATAAATTATTATTTAATAAATTAAAGTTATTATTAT
Source organism: Phengaris arion (assembly GCA_963565745.1). Lineage (NCBI taxonomy): Eukaryota > Metazoa > Arthropoda > Insecta > Lepidoptera > Lycaenidae > Phengaris > Phengaris arion. The sequence goes on from OY751445.1 coordinate 736,356, forward strand.
TATTTGGGTAATTTAACCGACTTATAGAAATAAAATATTTATTAAATTCATCTGCTATTTTTTCAGGATTACGATATGTCAATTCATTAACTTTGACACATTCAATTTCATTCAAAATCTTAGCTTTATTGTCAACGTTTGAGTGTATCACTTCCCAGGCTGCCTTATTTTTATTTTTAGCTTTGTTAATATATTTCATGTTACCTATGGCCTGTGATTTAGAGATACATTTTTTTAGTAATTTGGAATAGTTTGCGTATTTAATTTTGTTATAATATTTGTTGTCTTTCGAATATAAATATTGTAAATATAACTTTCTTTTAACTATACATGACCTTTTTAGACCTTTGGTTATCCATTTATTTTTAAGTTTTTTACTTACTACTTTTAATGTTATCATAGGGAAGCACAACTCATAAAATAAAATAAGTTCATTGTGAAAGATATTATATGCAATATTAGTTTCACTTTGTTCTAAAACTTCCTTAAAAGATAACGCTGATATGCAATCCTTAAATTTATTTATGTTACTTTCAGAATAATCCCTAATTTTTTTAAAATAGTAATCTAATGTATTGCTATTTTTAGAGTTTACTTGTGGAATTGTAAATGAAAGTGTTTGGGCTGTCTCATGATCTGATAAGCCTAGGTACCACGTTTTTGATGAAGTGTCCCTAATATTGCTTACTATTAAATCTATACATGTTTCCTTTCTTGTTGGTTTTAATATGTGATTTGTAAGGTTGTGATTAGATAATATTGAAATCAGTTCTTGAGAAAATTTAGTTTTTTTCATTAAATTTATATTCCAATCCCCACAAATAACTATTTTCATTTTGGAAGTTATTCTTAATTTAAGTAATAGTAAATCTAACTTTGTAAAAAATATGTTTATGTCAGCTGTTGGAGTTCTATATATACAAATAATAAATAAATGTATGTCTGGTATTTTTACTGCACAGTATTCAAAGTGTATTTCAACAGGTTGCACCTCACGAATTAAATTATCTAATTTTATGAAGTTAAATTTATTTTTTAATATAATACAAACCCCTCCCCTTTTTTTATTAGCTCTTGTAAATTGAGCCGCAATATTATAGTTTTTTAGTTTTAGGTTTTGTTCAGAACCCCGTTTTATAAATGTTTCTGTCAAGCATATAATGTCAACCGAATTGAATATATTTTCCTTTAACTTTGCTTCTTGCAGTAAATTCTGTATTGCTAATTCAAATATACCTAACTTACCTAATATACCTGCTATGTTCTGATGTAAAATTGTAATTAAATTGTTATTATAGAAAAAACCTGTTTTTATCTATCGAATTAACTGTATTCATAGTTTTTTTAAAATAATAAGGAATTGTCCCCTTTTTTGTTTGATTTCCTTGTGACTCATTGTTTGTATTAATATTTAGTGTTACGTTTTTGTTATTTTTGTTTTTCACTGTAAAATAGTATGGAATAGTTCCTCTTTTAATTGTAAAAGTTTTGGACACGTCATTTAATTTATTAGATATATTTTTCATTGTAAAACTTTTTCTGTATTTTAAGTTATCAATCTCGACATTTAATTTAAATGTCAAATATTCAGTTATATTTTTAAAATAGTATTGAGAATTATATAATTTAGATATATCTATATACGTACAATTTTGATAATTTTTTGTGAGAGTTTTTATTTTATAGTTTAACAAATTTGTATTAAGATACGGATTGTGACATATACTAACAATAAATATCTTATGGTCTCTAAATATGTTCAAGGTATTGCATAGATCAATATATAATTTATATGGATTTCTATCATTAGATCCAGTACCAATAACTATAATGTCATCCTCTAATATATTTTTACATTCTCTGTTACAATTGTCAAGTATGTCATGTGACAAAGCAAACGATTTAATGTTACCATTTATTTTATATATGTCATTCCACTTATTAAGTCTAGTTTGGTACATATGTACAGATAGATTGCGTAGCTGTTGATCCCCAAAGATAAAGATATTATTTTTTCTCATAATTTTGTGTTCTAGCCTTGTTTCTGTACTTGTATCGCCCTTTATTGATTTCGATGATAATTTTTTGCTATTTTTTCCCGCTGTCAATCTATTTTGATCTTCAACTTTCATTACAGGAGTTTTAATATATTTCTTTGATATTTTAGGTAGTAATTTTTGTGGTGTTTTTGTCATTCTTCTAGATGGTGTGAGCGTATATTCTTTTTGGTCTCCGGCTATCTTCAATAATAATTCTATTTTTTTATCCTTTTCAAGTGTTGATTTATTTAATGACGTAATCTCTGAATTAAGATTACATATTTCCTGGTTCGCTATGTCCAGTTCGTCTTTCAATTCCCTAATTTGTGTTTTCAAATCATTGATAAGTGAACTGTCCAGGTCAATATTATGCGTAATTGGCAAACTATTTGTTGACATGTCCATGATTGTTGAGGAAGATATAACAGTGTCATCCGATAATTTACTTAAATCACAATCTGATTTTGCCTTTTTCAATAATTTACTTCTTCTAAACGTTATGTTTTCCATGGTTTTGACTTATATCTTATTTATATTAACGTTTTTTTTATTGTTTATAACTTGTATGGTGTTATTACGAAACAACTATCTATGCTGTTCTGTTTTGTTTAAGTAAAAAAAAAAAATCTATTGTCTATGGACTATGATTGAAAATACGTCAAATGTCCGTTGTCAGTTGTCACTTTGAAATGTTTTTGTTGCGCTTGCGCACGATGTGCAAAATTAAATTAAAATATCGTTTTTATTTCAAAATAGTTTGAATTTTAGGCTTGCAACGGTTTAAACAACCAATATTGGTAGTAATGCTCATACCGGCTATCATTAAGTCTTCGTAAGAGAAGTGATCGGTGCAATATGGAATGTCAAATGTTATGGTTGGTATATTTCTTCAAATAGATGGAATAATATTTCCACTGGGCCTATATATTTTCTGTTCCTTCCCCCTGATATAGACAACTTATCAGTTTGTCCTTGTTTTGTTTAACAATCTTGTACTCACAGTTTTTTTAGTGTTCCTCTGCAAATTTCTTGTTACAAACATTAGATGTTAATTATTCAGTTATTGACACTATTTCTATACAAAAATTAATGTTCAAACCACCAATTTACTATTTTTAAGCAATTTTAATTACGGAGTATATGTTGTTTTTCTAATAACTTAATAATAACTGTGATTATTTGATTACAAAAGAATTGTATCTGGATAACCAAAACTTACCAGAAAACACTACTTAAATATATATGTAATTAAAAATTTAATAAAAATTTAAAAGTTTGATAGTTTACATATTTTAGAAATTATTTGAATTTAATAAACTTATTACGTAGATGTACTTAAACGGTACCTAAGGTACCTACTACTTTAGTCATTATTAAAAATCTAGGTATTAGAAGATACAACCGGTATATTATAATAAGGGATGATCATATAGATGTTTAATTATCTACAATCTCATTTAAACAATCGCGTTAAAAATAAAATTATTTCCTTTTTGAACTGCAAACTCTACTCCCCACACTTGTATGGACAAGAACTATATTTATTTTTGCGGTTCTTTAGGTAGTAGGTAGTGAGTAGGGAGCTGGTGGCAATTCAGGTAGCAGGTTGCTCTTTCTTTTTTAAAAAAATAAGTTCGAAATTTTAGGTTAAAAGACTATCAAAAGTTATATCATCGAGGTCTGCCATCAATTATTATAAGATTTAAGGTATGTAATAAATTGTATTGATAGTGATACTAAAACTGGTAGAAGTCAGGATAGTGGGAGTTTTTGTGTAAATAATAATAAGTCATCATTTCATCGTCTTCCTAATAATTATTTTTATTATCTATGGCGTACGTATAATGTATTTAAAATGTATTTAATTAGATATAGGTAATTGATGGCTGATACGATGATATTATAATTTTTGTCAGTTCTTATTACCTTAAATTTAAAACTAATTTATTTAATGATTATTATTAAGCAAAAAAATAAATCCTACTTTCAAAGTAAAAATGCACATAAAAGTATGAAATAAAACTTATTTTCTAAATAATTCCTATTTTAAATTTGGCTAAAATTTTAACTAAGTATTTAAATTTGGCTAAAAAATTCTCTACTCAATCTTCATAATTTTGGAGTCGGTACCAGCCCGAACAACATCCTGGGACAATATTTTATAGAACTCACGTTCAAGTTGGCTGTACAGTGTAAAGTGGTGAACAGAACTCCTGACTCCTTATAGATACATGTTTGGAGATTTCGGCGTTGTTTAAAGAACTGCAAGCATATGCCACTATATCAATTACAGTAATCATCATCATCACAACCGTCATCACACCATACATCATCACATTACGATGATATAATAGGTACTTCTCATACTATTTTACACCGACACGAATATCTTTGAACATTACTCTACCGTTTGTGGACCCATTTGCAAAATTATTTTGTTGTTGTGAAGGGTATAATTCGAAATTGGTCCTTTAGTCACTAAAGTGGAGACCTGATGATGGGATCATTGAGGAGTCGTGGGAACTCCTCGAAATTTATAAGGACACATATTATAGTGATTTTGACTTTTTTTGAAGTATTAGCTACCAAAAAGAAACATTTTGCACCAAGATATACCCTGGACCAAAAAGCACTGAACATAACTCTTCAGTCTTTAAAGATACGCGTTTGGAAATTTCACCATTGCTTAAAGAACTGAAAGCATATGCAACTATGTAACTTACAGTAATCATCATCATCATCATCATCTTATATACAATACCTAATGGAAGGTTGGCGCGTATTCAATTATACATTCGAGCACTTATTTTAAACTTTATTAAAATGTACTAATAATAATAAATACGAATAAAAAGAGAAAAATAATAATTTGTAACAAAAAATGAAAACCGACTACCAAAGTAAAAACGCACAAAAAGTATGCAATAAATATTCCAAGCCCAAACAATATCCTGATAAAACAATATCTTATACAACTCACGCTTAGGTTGGCTGTTGGTGTACCGACTTCACCGACTTCACAATTGTGAAGATAGTGTAGACAAATAGACAACATCTTAGCCGAATTTAGAAGCGGAATTATTTAGAAAATAAGATTTATCTCATACTTTTTTGTGTTTTTACATTGGTTTTCATTTTTTGTTTAAAAATATTTCTCTACTTCACACTACATTACGTCTTAGTATCAACGACGATAAAATCATATTACACGTAAATCGGCTACTTGACCTTGTTTTTATTTATGTCCTAAACGCTTCATAATTGTCTCATTACACAAAAAAAAATACATTATTTTGGAACCTAAAACCTACAAAAAAATATATTTTAAAAATACACTTTTTAAAAACCGCCGAAAACACATTCGCCATGTTGGTTGATAGATTATCTGTGCTGTGACGTCATACTAGTACTATCTGTGCAGTCTGTGCTATAGTCCGTTCGGACAAAATGGCGGTGGGACGTTCCGTTCACATTTCCGTTTCTATACAATAGGATCCCAGAACTATACAATAAGATCCCAGAAAGCGTTCAAAATTTTTCAATCAATAAATTTAAAAAAAGTAGTTAAAGAACGTTTGTGTGCTAAAGCCTATTATAAAGTTAATGATTTTTAAAATTAAATTAAATTAAATTAAAATTTTATGAATGATAGCACACCTTGGGAATGAGGTGACCCCCTGCAAGGCAACTTCTAAATTACATATATTATTGTACTCTTGTTATGTAGTTTTAGTCATAACATTGTTATATAATTATGCCTTTCTTATATTTTTAAAAGAACAATTTTCCATCTTTTTGATAAAAGATGGCCCCGCGCGAGTTTCTTACGCCGGTTCTTCTCGCCAGGCTAGTTCCCAAACCGGTGGTAGGCATCATGTAGATCGACGTTCAGAAAGTGTATACAAATACCTATTTTGAATAAAAAAATTTGACTTTGACTTTGGCGTTTTGACATAAATAACTTTAAAATATGTGACGAACTATTTATTTAGAGAAACACAATCCATTTCACGTATGTGTTTGTGTATTTACGTATGTGTTTAGTGTGTTTGTGACGTCACATCCTGCCGGAAAGCCGGAAGTTACTTCGAGGTGTTTTCATCAGTAGAAATTAAGAAACAAAAATACCTACATATTTAAATAAACTTTATATATAAATCTTAAGTTTTTAATTTATGACATCGCTGGAATACGTTTTCCTTAGCTAATAACTAAAAAAAAGGAAAACCTTCAATGTTTCATACATTGAAGGTTTTCCTTTAAATATAAGTAGCCTATTGCCACCAGCTCTCTAGCTAAGATGATTAGCAAAGGGATTCGGTAAAGTAATATAATCTGATTGATATTACAAATAATTAATAACGCGATCTATATGATTCCAAATATCATATTATTTTATAATTCAATTTATATTTTTTAAAGAATAAGTTCTTGAAAAATATGTAGAGCCACTTTAGCCAATTGGACTATGTCATTAGTAATCTTTCATCACCGAAGAATTTTGGATTCATTAAAACTTATAATTAATAAATTCTAAAATATCTTCTTCGACATTCCAAGTAACTAATTACAATTTTAATGATATAATGTAATTTTAACATTTCCAACCACCAGTCTCCTACGTCTTACGTCCATAAAGAAAAAAAGAAGATAATATTTTAATTTAAGACCGTTTCACCACACAGAATATATACCCAAACGAATAAATAATATTTATGTCTGGAGCGACCAGCCGCCTGTTAACCAGTTTATTTGTCAAACAGTGGGTGTTTGCCATCTATTTGCAGATAGGAATGTCGATTTTCTTCCTGACCTGACTGAATTTGACAGCGCTGTTTTTCAATTACATATTGAAAAACAGCGCTGTCAAATTAGAATATGATTAAAGTGCATCGAAGGAATGAAAATACCACTACAGCCTACAGTCTACTAATACCTGAGTAGTAGCTGTAGTGGTAAAGTCTCACTCTCTTCTTAAACGATGCAGGGGGTCTAGCAGGAACATTTGACAGCGGCGTAAACGTAACGTTATCGAATGGGATTCGTATGGGTGCTGTCACGATTATGACAGATTTTCATACAATTCTCATTCAAAAACGATATAATATAATAACGATATAATAAAATTCAATAACGATAAAAAGATAATATATATATATATATATTTAAATCTGTCCAGCGCCAGCCGTAACATCAAGGTTGCACATAAATTGATGTTTCATAAAATAATATTTGTATGGTTAACTTTCCGCCTCCGAGCTGTTTCTACTAAGTCAATTAATATCTGTCATAAGCTAATGAACCATCATTTACCTGACTATTAGAGAACAATGAGAAATTAAACTGACTTGTGGAAAATTAAAGCTCTCCTGAAGATAGGTACCTACTCGTAAAACCTATGACACTGCGATATGTGCGATATGTGATTTTAACCAGTGGGATCGTTCATTTATGTACAAAAGACATGTAAGAAAGACAGAAGTAGATTATCAAAATCAAAATACATTTTTTGAAACGAGCATGCGGATCGCCTGATCATGGTAAGCGATCACCGCCGCAGAGCAGTTACGCTTGTAACTAGCTCTGGTGTTGCGCCTTGCGTTCCTGGTCTTGGGCCTCCGGTGACCTCATAGCCCAAGAGCTACTAGGAAATAGAGCAGGTGCTCGAGGCAAGCTGAAACCTTGTCCTATACTTCTCCTATTGTACCTCAACACGACCACGAACACGCAGGTCCGGCTGGTCAGAAGCGGGGCTAAATCGATAGGTATAGAAATTTTTGAAAAATGAACTTTTTAATCCCCAATAAATATTTTTGAGGCAATTTCAAATTTTGATGTACCTATGGTTAGTTTAATGTTTAAGGAGTTGGGGTAAAAAAATCAGGTCATTTAGTCGGGGATTTAACCTCGCCAAACCAGTGTAAAAGTAAATTGGAAAAAGGTTAAAAAATAAAAACACCATATAAACTTAAAAACTTAAACAATAAATAACGAGTATAAGACTCTTAGATAAAAACCTAACCAAGAGCATGTCACGACATTTCTAAGGAGGGTTCCGTAACTATCAACGCGCATTAGGTTTTCTTTGAATTACTTCAAAAGTTATTATCCAATTTCGCTAAAAATAATTTTCTTAAAAAGTTTTTAGCATGATCTGTCAGCATGGAAACTTACAAGTTTATATCTCTTATAGTTTAGAAATTCTAGGGAGGGTCCAACTTATGAGCCGCTTTGGAGTCCGATTACTCGAAAATGCTTGACTTTGTAAAAAAGTAATGTATAAAATCTTGCCTTTATTATAAAATACCTATTCAACGATATCACATACGATGGAGTAGAATGAAAAAAATCCCACTTCCCATGTATGGAGCGCCCCCCCTAAAATATAAAATTATTATTATTGTATGATGCCAAAACCGAGATCTATACAAGTTTTTATTTGTACCAAATTTCTGTCTGTCCGCGCTTCTGGCTTCAGTAATTATGAATATAAATAGATTCAATTATGATTTAGGTATAATATAATTATGACAACGCAACGGTCGACTTGCTTATGAATTAGATTCCCTGGTAGTACATTGCTTCTTTGCTCAGTTTCTTACTGAAAAATGCAAAAGGAGTGCAAAAGCAGCTATGATGGTTTTCGTTTTAAGAATCGTGGGAGATTGTCAAAAATTTACTTTTTACTTTTACTCAAATTAATGTGTGCGATATAAAAAAACTGATGACTCCCCGTAGAAAAGATGATTTTTCTTTCTGGGGGGGGGCCCAGAAAGTGTATTAGGGGGGGAGCGAATGCCCCCCCCCCCTCGTACCTCGCTTCGCCCATGACAGGCTCACCGTTTCTGCAGATTTTCCGATTTCGGTCTGTCAATGTTAGGTGATCACCTTGTTAGATTCTCTAAGTCATATTGGTCTGGGCAGGGAACTCAGTCAAATTTATGACATCTACTAACTTTTTTTTTTCTTTAAAACTGTTTTTCTTTTATATTATTTGGATAAACATTTTTTTCATTTTTCATTATATTTTCCTCACATGAAGTACATACTTAGGTATTTTTAGGGTTAAATACGTCACCAACATGTAATTTGGCGATAAAGTAGGTACTTAAAAATAATTCTATTTTGAATAATAGAATAAATTAAATATAATATTTGCATAAAATTTTTCTTGAATTTTCCTTAATACTTTGGGTCTAAAATTAACTGACATGAAATGAAAAAAAAATATTTCCAAATGTTAGTTTCATTTGGAAATATTTTTTTTTCATTTCATGTTTTGCGTTTCGTCACAAGCGTTTTTCGGAGAGTCAACAGATAGAGCTACCACCTTTTTTAGCAAAAAGATGGAAAAGTGTTCTTTTAAACGAAATATATATTTAACATTGTAGAATCTATGTTAAATATAATAAAAACCAAATGTCCACAAGTACATAGAGACAGCCTTGCACGGGAGCTTATTCCCAAGGTGTGTGTGTGCAATCGTTAATGAAATCAGTACCTGGGCGACCGAGCTTTGCTCGGTTATTACTATTTATTGTAATATGGTGAAACTCGAAAGCATAAATCTTATTCACGTAATCAGTATAGGTAAATGTTAGACATATATTTTATGAGAAATATATATTGTTATCTCAAACATTAACTACATTTTTTTAAACTTGTCTAAAAACAATAAATATTAAAAAAAATATATAAACTTGAACATATAAAAAAAAACAAAAGTAAATCATCGAGCGGGATTCGGACCCGTAATACTCGTTTCTTGCCGTCCGCGTCTTAACCCGCTGGACCAGACGGACTGTGGCCGGCAAGACGAAATTAGCGACCATATTCTGCGTGGACAGAAAAACGCATGAAAACTCGAAAACACGCGTTTTCCTAAACATAAGACTAATCTAGATTGTTTACCCCCGAAAACCCCCATATACCAAATTTCAGCGAAATCGTTAGAGCCGTTTCCGAGACACAGAAACATATATTATATAAATAAATATACAAGAATTGCTCGTTTAATGGTATAAGATTTACTTTATAATAAGCTTTAGGACACAAACGTTATTTGACTACTTTTTAAATTTATTAATAGAAAGGTTTTGAACGTTTTCTGGAATCCTATTTTACAGGCGTATACATTGGCCCTTATAAGATATGCTTACTTTGCTAAGTCTAATCACTGTTACATCTAGCTTATGCTTATTTCTAGTGTTTATACAATGATTATCACTTTTCCTCTTGAAGTTGCTTAAGTTTTGTCTAACTTATAACAAATTATCCAAAATATACTGAGAAGCGACGGTCAGTACACGTATTTCTTTAAACTTTTCTCTCGGAGACTCAAAAGGGGACATTTTATAAATAGTACGAATAGCTCGCTTCTGCAGCACAAATATTAAATTAAGGTCGGCAGCATTTCCCCATAAAAGTATGCCATAAGACATTCTACTATGAAAGTAGCTGAAATAAACCAGGCGTGCCGTTTCTTCATCTGAAATTTTTCTAATTTTATTTGACTGAATATGCTGCATAACTGAGTCTATTTGCTAGGTTAGCAATATGAGGACCCCACTGTAATTTACAATCTAGGGTAATACCTAGGAATACAGTGGAGTCTACCAAGTTCATTTTCTCATCATTGAGTAGTGAATTGGTTTGTACTTGCCTAATTATTTGGCAAGCTAAACTTTACACATTTTGTTTTATTTGCATTTAAAAGTAAATTATGAACACTAAACCAGTTTACTATATTTGAGAGAGCGCTGTTTACCTCGTCGCACTTTGCTTGTTAGTCTAAGTTAATTAATACAATAATTCGGGTGCAGAACTAAAACCAAGAAACAATAGCGCGCTATAATACTAGGTACATTGTTAGGCGTCCCGCACATTAGGCGTGCGCGATCCTCAGGCGAGCGTGTGAGCGATGCGGGCGCTGCGTGCGCGCAGCGAGCGCGCTGCGTGTGCGGCGCGTGCGCTACTCACACTCCCGAGGAACGCACACGCCTAATGTGGGGTCAGCCGTAGCGTGATAGCGCGCTATTATTGGTTAATTACATTCAGATCATAGATTAAAAACAAAATTAAAAACGTTTAGTAACCCGAATGACGAATAGCCAAAGGGGTCTTTAGACTACGACATTTACACTCGACACTAATATCTTGCGGAACTTAGCGCTATTGCCACGAAATTGTGACGCTCGCGTTCATACACATACAGTCGGTGTATACAGCGAGTGTACAGTATGTAGTGTCGTAGTGTAAACGCACCTTAAGAACTCTCTCATATCAGATTTCAAACAGAAATAACCTAACCAAGAGCATATCAGGACACGTCTAAGGAGGGTTCCGTAACTAATAAACGAATAATAGATTTTTTTTTCAAATTACTTCAAAAGTTACTGTCCGATTTTGTTCAAAATAATTTTCCTTAAGAGTATTTAGTATAATCTACAGCATGAAAAATTGCAATTTTCTAGGTCTCATGGTTTAGAAATGCCAGGGCTACCAACTTATAAACTACTTTGGAGGCCAATCACTCGAAAATAGTTTACTTTGTAAAAAAGTCATGTATATATATTTTTCATCCCCACTTAATATGTATGGAGAGCCACCCCTAAAATGTAACATAATTATTATTTTATGATGCCAAATACTGAGATCTATACACAGTCTTTAACTATACTAAATTTAATCCAATTATATTCATAACTACAGAAGCTAGAGGAGCGGACAGACAGACAGACGGACGGATAGAGCGAAACTATAAGGGTTCGTTGAGTATTACGGACCCTAAAAACTACATCAAAATCGGTTCATCGGTGCTATCTTTTTTTACCTTTAAATGAAATAGAATCTGAACAGAAATATTTAATGAATGTTACTCCATAGCGGACTACATGAAAGCCTGCACCGCCTCCGACTCCAACCTGGACAAATGCATCGAGAACGTCATCACAGTAGCCGGCCCCCGGTTCGCCAAGGGCATCCCCGAGCTAGGCATCGCGTCGCTAGATCCCGTCAACCTGGGCACAGTCTTGATTGACAATCCAGCACTCAATATCACCCTGAAGGATACTGTGCTGACTGGGTTGAGTGGGTTCAAGATTAATTCCTTCAAGTAAGTGACATATTAACCCGTTTAGACCTGGTCCAGAAATGAATTCGCCGCGGTTCACGCGCGTATGTCGCGTGTACTACGCCAGAACCTCGACCTGCGTGTAGTACGCACGTAAACTTGCATATTGAGATCCCTGCAGTGGTGCCGTGCTGCGTCCAGTTGACGTGCGTAATACGTGCGTTCAGTTTCGCGGCGAATTCGCCATTTCTGGGTAAGTTATTAAATAAAGATAGCCGGCCCCAAGTTCGCTAAGGGTATCCTCACGCTAGGCATCTTCGAACCCTTGATTGACAACCCGGAGCTTAATGTCATCCTGAGAACCCCACTTGACTCACTGCAAAAACTGTGCTAACCTGACCTGAGCGGATTCAAGATTAACTCTTTCAAGTGTGTTAAGTATATGATTTATAAAGGACAAACGGGTCCTTCAAGTAAGTGCTAGCTTATTATTTGTGGAGGAGTAACAAGGTCGATGGATTATTGGTAACATGGACACTCGCAACACCAGAGGAATTAAAACCTTTTAAACTACTCATTCACCTTTGGGACTCCAATATCCTCATTACCTCGTTAATACACAATGTAGACCAGGGATCCCCAAACTATTTTGGAGAAGTGACCCCTTTTCCAAAATGAACTGTTATCTCAGACCCCTATGGCCAAATTACATACTTTTAAGATCAACCCCCTTATTCATAATGGTCCGCTCACTTAAAACAGCTGCTACAGAGTGTTATTTTTCATTCTGACTTAGGTCAATAGAAGAAGACAGAGTAATTAGCTGTTTGTTGTTTTATGTTTTAAGTTAGCAGACTATTATGAATAAGGGGGCCTATCTTTAGTTTTTTTCCTATTGATACAAAATATCTAGGTACTAAGGTACCAATAAAGTTAAATTCATTTTCTCATCAAAATTTAACAAAATAAAAATACATACAATTTAGTAAATATCAAGTTTAATTTATAATGATTATTACAAATTAAGTACTTAAAGAATCTAAAGTAGGTAGGAATTTATATTTAAAAAAGTATTAATTCGCAAAGAAAAATAAAACATTCAGTGTGATGGATAAACCTGGTGACTATCTACCAATCTAGCTACATCCGGTTCCATATTGGTGAGTTGCAGCCTTAAATCTCTACGTTCGTTGATTTTCAAACGGTTTCTTCGTTTCGTCAAAATGTTTGTTACCACACTGAAGCTTTTTTCAACTAGGTATGATGATGGAAAAGTGATAATGTATTTTTTAGCAATGTTCCACAATGTAGGATACCGTGTTTCAATGTTGCGTTGCAACCAGAACTTTTGATAGCCTTGTTTGAACTTGTGCTTAAGCTCTTCGTCTGTGCTGATGGTAATCAACTCTTCTTGCTTTATCACATCGGGCTTCTTCTATGGCTGTGGTGTTGTACGGATTTATTATCCATTGAGGAATTTGTAAATTTAAAAGATCCTCAAACCTCTCCATAAAATCCTTGTGTAATGCGTCCAAGTGAGTGACATATAATAAAATGTCATCATCTTGAATCATTTCTGGTAATTTTGACAAATGCGGAACCTGCGAATATTCTTTTCTGCCAAAATTTTGTTTTTAAAGGATAAGTTTACCCACGAAGGCCGATATTATTGATTTTGTTTTAATCAAGTTAAGATCGTCACCCTGCAGCTGCAAATTAACTTTGTTGAACATTCCAAAGATATCAGTCACGTAATAAATATCTGTTTAACAATTGCTCAGATTTTCTTTCAAATTCGGATCTTTTTCTTGTAAAAACTCCAACACAGATTCAAAAATGGCTGAAAATCTTTCTAAGCAAGAGCCTCTTGATAACCAGCGAACTTCAGTGTGCAGAAGTAATCGAGTAAAGACTTCGTCGTTTTCCTCACATAGCTGAGCAAATAACCGAGAGTTCAAAGAATTACTTCGAATCTTGTTGATAGCATTTATTACATATTGTAAAGACTTATGCAATACAGGACTCAGCTTTTTTGCTACTAAATTCTGCCTGTGAATCACGCAGTGAATGACCAGTACATCAGGGAGTTGTCGCTTTAAGTGAGCTATAAAACCACGATGACGACCAACCATAGACGGTGTACCATCAGTCGCAACAGACACAATGTTCTTCCATGGAATAGCTTTGTCAACGGCCTGAAAAATCGATTCTCCTCTGGTATTAGTCTCTAAATATGTAGCAAAAATCAGTTCTTGGCACATATTTTCATCTTTGATATATAGAACATATCCTAACAACAGAGCTTCATTGCCGGGTAATGTAGACTCGTCCAACTGGAGTGAGAATCTGTTGGTCTGTAAGAACTTTCATTAAATGTTTTCCACATCGCGTCCCATCTCGTCTATGCGTCTCTGAACGGTGTTAATGCTCAAAGGTATTCTCTTTAAAATATCATGTGCGGGCTTGTGCAACACATTGTTAAGGACCTCCGCAATGGCTGGTTAGATAAGCAGCTCTCTAATTGTGTGGGGTTTTCCCGACTTTTATAGATTAGTAAAGATATCTTATAGGACGCTCGTAAACCATCATCGTCTTTAATAGATGATGACGCAAACATCGATCTTATGGATGGCTTTTTGTCTAGTTTTTCTTTAAGTGCTTGAAAAAATGACAGGGGCTTACTTTTTTGTCAGCATTTACTCGTGATAAGTGGTCATCTATTGTGACATTATTTATCAGCATGTACTCTTTACTTTTTTTGTCAGCATGTACTCTTGATAAGTGGTCATCTGTTATTTGAAGGCTTCATGGCATCGTTACTGAATACTTTTTCACATATGAGACACATCGGCAAGTGTTGATTTGATGGAGATACAATAAATCCGAACTTCAAGTAGTCCAAACTGTATTGTCTGTATTTTTTTTTCGCCATCATAGAACTCTCAGTAATCCTGCAAATAAAAAAAATAAGAAACTACCTAAATAAAAAACAATAATAAACTGTTAAATTTGCACACTATCTTATTTTTATCACACCCAGGTAATGGATGTTTGTTAAGTATTACTGACTTACCTACTCATTGATAAACTTGGATACCTATATTAAGTAAGTAACTATAGTAGGTAATTAGGTATAGAAAATTTGTATTAGGTAAGTAGGTACCTATCAACATAAGAACGAAAACCAAAGCAAACTGAATACTTCAAAGTTTAGGTACCTACCTACTTAACAACTTAAGTGTAAGTAATTTTTACAAATATTTTTGTACCTACCTATTTAAAATATGTTATTTTTACCATTGGGCAAAAAAAAATTACAATCAAATACTAAAACAAATTAAACTAGTAAATTTTTACAATTGAAACAACTAAGGCAACTGCAAACTGTTGCAAACAATCTACAGATAGCCAACTGATCACTATCACACAGTGGGGCAATGCTGATGCGCTGTGACGGATAAAAACTGTTTGGTACACTGTAAATTTTTCATAAACTGCAGATATTGTATGGTTACGCTATCTCGCGTAACCATACAATATCTGCATATAACTCGCGTAGAGAGCTCAGCATTTTGTAAATTCTTTTTCAGTCACTTTACTTCACTTAATTTAGCTATGTAATAACTTTGTAATCTCTTGAAATAAATGAGTACTTATATGAGTTATTATCGTTCAAGCTCCAACGAATTTCAAAACGCAAATGAACTTTCAACCTAAGTGCAAGCTCATTAAATAGTAAAATATCAGGAACACGTTTGGACTTGTTGATCCATCGTGTTAAATTGCGTAAGCGTCAAATAGAGAGCAAGTCAAAACGCGCCTGAAAGACGTACGCTCGAACTCATTATCTTGCACAAACTTGTCCACATTGACTTGCCGAGTTTTTCATCTTGTACGAACTTGAGATTTTACATTACTACAACAATGCTATTTCCTACAAAAATATTAATTATTCTTAGTACACGTAACACAACATAAACAATACAGTACCTACCTATCTTGAAAGTTTTAAATAAGAACTTGTGTTAATTTAATAGGGGTCAATTTTTAGACCTCGTCGACCCCCAAAATCAGTTTTCGTTTATGTCGACCCCTAGTAAACCGATATCGACCACTTTGGGAATCCCTGGTGTAGACGTTTGTGGGAATGTGGAAGCCCTAAAGGGAGATCTCCGACCGAGCGAGCTGGTATGCTCGGTCAGGCTGAAGGCCACTGTAGTAGTTTTTTTTTTTTTTTCGAATGGGTCTATGCTTTAGGCATTTAAGTCGTTTTAGCTTCATCGGTCTAAGTTGCTGCCATTTAGCAGTCTGTAGTAGTTTTCAAATGTTGTATATATAGCGCCGAACTGTGAAAACCTCGATAGCGCGATTTAGGATTGCGGCGTTAATTGGTCACGGTACACGTTATTTCTCGCCGATTTTCAGTAAAGCCGTGGCGTCTCTCCGATTGGTGCAGTGGAAACTTTAGCTGCATTATATCAACATGATTTAATACACAAGTCACAACCAATAAGAGGCATTACATTTCATTCGTTTACAATATCGCTAGCACGTGCTGTTAAACTAGGTTGGCAGTCTGTTGCCGGCCACTTCTCACTACTTCTAAGTTCTATGGCATGTGTTTGTTTTAAATATTCTCTTGGCACGTACACATTATCTATATAAATAAATTGAAGTGTCTGTTTGTAATTTTGAATTAACGGCTTTTCACTTAATGTAATTTTAAAAATGTTTGTATTTCCGTCTGTCTGTGTACCTGTTTGTTTCGGCTAATATTTGAAGCAGCAAGGCGATTTTTACGGGACTTTCACTGGCTGATAGCTGATGTTGCAAGGTATATTATAACATAGGATATTTTATCTTAGGGTTCCGTTTAAAATAATAGGGTTCCGTTTCGGTTAGTTCTACGCAAACGAAGTGGCGGGTGTCAGCTAATATTGAACTAAAACATTATTGCCGAGTGGATGGATTGCTGAATGGACGAGTGTTTGCACAAATCTCTAAACAAAATGCATTATTCCCTCGTTATTTCAATTGAGGAAACATTAACGTTCATTTGTGTCGAACAATGAACAATAGAAATACTTTATTACAATAATATTATATAATTATCATCAGCGTAATATGATGATATTTTTTTTCCAATCTGCCCCCGTGCTAATTATCCGAAGAACTTGTGTAACAGTGACGAGATAACGGGAAGTATATTTAATACTTTTATGCCATACATATAAATTTAACATTTTCATTATTATATACACATATTTAATACACATCCATGACCCAGGAACATTGACAAAACTTTTGCTCCCTCGGCGGGATTCGAACCCGCGACATGAGCGCCAACGCGCTGACCACTGAGCCACAGAGGTCGTCAATATCATCACTCAGAAGACTTTTTAATTTTGTTCAGGGAAAATCTTTCACTGGCTACAGCTGAGGTTATAAGGAGTAGCTTAGGCTACTTTTATCTTACGGTTCCATTTTAAGAAGTTGGGTTCAGTTTTCATTAGTAATTAATTAGTTCGGCGAAACGAAGTTGCGGATACCAGCTAGTATACATATACCTAGCCGTATAGATGTAAGTAAAATTGTCTTATAAAATAATGTTTGTAACCAGGATGGAGGAGTCCAAAGGCCGGGCGAGCCTGGACTTCACCGCCAACGTGACGCTCAAGTCGCAATACGTGATGGACGGCCATGTGCTCATCCTGCCCATCCGCGGCGACGGCGACGCCAGGATCAAGATCAGTGAGTACCGTAAACCGTGGAGGGCTAGCGTGGGGGAGAGGTGTTCCTCACCTCGAGGAGCGAGCATGCTCCGAAGGATGATGTAGTGGTAAATACTTTTGGAGTATGGTCTATTTAAGCTCTAGAGTATCTTGAAGGCATCTGGAATTCACAAGATACAGCTGCAGCAGCACTACAGAATATGAATAGATTATGAATCGGATTTATGTGTGGCCTTTGGAGTTCTCTCCTGTAGGAGTACATGAAAACAAGTTTAATTTTATTGGAAGTAAAATGAATACTTCAAAGAAACAATCTACTTTACATAAACCGTCGAACGCGTTTACGTCAAGCGAGCGACAATCGAAGCGCGCGAATTCCCGCGGGAACTGTACTGTACTGTACTATTCCGGGATAAAAAGAAGCCTATGTTTCAATCCAGAGCCTAAGATACTACCACAACTTTAATAAATATCCGTTTAGTAGTTTTTGCGTGAAAGAGTAACAAACATCCATCTATCCATACATCCATCCATCCTCACAAACTTTCACATTTATAATAAGTATTATATTAGTAGGATAGTAAGATTGCACGGTAGTAAGTGACATTTAAATCGGAAGTTTGCGCTAGTCAACGGCTCGAACTCGTTGCGGCGCGCGAGGAAAATTCTTGTTATTTCACCCAGCATTGAAGAAAAAAGGATATACCCATAAAATAGTAATCTCTACTTAGAAGAGAAGCTGTTATAGTGCACACATTTATACCGCTTTGTAAAGTGTATTAGAAAAAGCGTCTTTTAAATACGCAAATCGACACTCAGCTCCTGGTGTTTTGTCTGAAGTGAAGTTATCGCAATTGCTGAATAATCAAACTGTGGCGGTACGTGCTTGTTTTTTTTTATTGTCATGCTTCATTTGTTTTTTATTTACGGTCAAAGTTGCGTTAAATCCCGATGTTTCGAGGCTATAAATTATAATCATCTAAACTAATTCAATTTTTGAAATATAATCACGTACCGACCTGGATAGGTGTAATAAAAATCGATATCACGCCAAAATTGGAGATTACAATATTTGACATTAGAGTAAATCACCAGGAGCGTTTGTGTGGAGAGAAAAAACCGAGTAGTGTAGCGTTACTAAAAATATTTACACCACGGATACGCTAATCCATGTTGCCGTCTTTGTTTGTCAAGTGGCTTTTGCAACGTACCAGACAAAGACAACACGGCAACACAATGTGCAGGCTTGGGGAGTCCAATGAAAGATGTTGTGCTCGCGAATAACGTTTATAACTGCCTATTTTATACACATTACAATATATAGGGAGGTGATAGACACACTACACCTCCCCCGTATTTTTGAAAAAAAAATTGGATTTTTTTTAAGCTATTGCATAGCTTCTATCGCGGGCCTTGAGCGCGGGGACCGAATCCAGAAATTCCGTAACGAAAAAACCTCACGCTCCCCACTCCGACGGGCACGGAGGTGTGGCTTGAAGGCCGTGCATCGTCTAACGTCGTTTCAGTTCGGCAGTCTTCGACACGGCGTTGTGTGCGTGCGATAATGCTATGCAATAGCTTTACCGCGGCAGTCCCCGAGTGCCACACGTCTTTTTTTTTTGCCTTATTATAACTTAATATTAAAACCTCCTTATAATTAATAAATACAAATCTGAGCTATTTTTATTTTAATTTTAAAACATAATTTTGATTACATTCGTGATGGGTCATGGGATGTTGACGATGTATGACTCAATTTCAACTTAAGATTTTTTTACATGGTAATATGGTTATACCTACCTAATTGTTTTTAACAAATTTAATTTGTATTATTATTAATTTAATTTTAATATTTCCAAACAAAAAAAAATCCTTACCTCCTCAATATGATTATTTTATTATATTCTCTCATTTAAAAAAAATAAATACAATCTCCATTTCACTAAAGAGTCATTCCATTTTTATATGCATTTTCTCAATCATTTCATTTCACTTATATTATTACATTAATTTTACTAATATCAGGGGGGTGTCACTACGCCGTTCCGCCGCCGAGCTACAAGTACATACCGAGACTCCCCAACGTTGGGGCGATTCATTGGTTGCCACTTGCCACGCACTGACCGGCCGTGGCGCACGCGCGCGCCTCTTACGCAGTACGACTCACTTTACGTCGCAAACGCGTGTCATATTTTAATTGGCAAAAATATGTATCCAAAACAATACTGCATTGCAGCCGATTGTCGGAACAATGAAAAAAATAGCAATTGTCAGTTTTTCTCGGTTCCGGCAAGTGAGAAAGATAGCGAATGGTACGATAATCATTACTCATTTATATCTACTGTCATGGTACCTAAATCTATAACAATAATTATTAAATATACACACAAAAGTTTTATATTATATGCTTATTTAAAATAGGTAGCTGCATATACATACATATTATAATCCATACCTACATCAAAAGAAAATCACGTGTCGTGTCTGTGTAAACTGATTTATATGTTCGGTATTCATTTACCTAATAGGTACATAGGTATAACAGTTTCCGCTTGTATACCTTGCGTCGTATTTATGTTCGGTCGGTATGTTGTATGGTATCTATATAATATGTATTGTATCATTATTATATTATATTATATCGTCGTCTAGTATAAATCTGATAGTATAATCTAAGATATTTAATTAAAGTATTGACAAATGACAACCCTATTTTCGGAATATCTGACAAGGTTTGGAATAATGTCGACCTTCGCGCGGCGCCAGAGAGCTCAATTTCGGCTGCTTGCGTGCGGTCCGTTTATTAATAATAATTATATAGGCATATAAAAAGGCGGCATTTGTGAAGATCAAAACAGAGAGACTTCTGTACCTTGTACTATTATCTATTCTGTGCTAATATCTACACTTGATTAGTGGACTGGCCAGTAACTTACATTTTACATCATCAGGTACCTTATTATTATTTATCTTTTCTTTTTAAATATTTTCATATTATGCATGCTTTTTCATATCATGGTTCAATGAATCTTTGTTATTCATGTTTTAATATTTACTCATACATCATTACATAATTTTATTTATAGTCGACTTTTTAAATTATTTATTGTAATGGTACTTTACTCTATTTATTTTTATACTTCATGTGCGCACTTTATTTGGTACAATACTTTATTTATACAACATATAATGGGACCTTTTTTAAGGCTAACCAACACATAATATTATGACTCCAACCATTTTGACGCGATAACGTCTTATAATTTGATGGAGCCGGCTGCACGCACGATAAAACATGACTCATGCGTTACCTGTTACCAGCGTTACCTCGCTAAATATGACGCATTGCCGTTACCTCAGCTAGCCGCGCCTTATATATTATTTATAATATAGATAATATAAATGTTATCTATAACTGAGACAAATTATTATTTGAACTCATATTTTCTTTAAAGATATCTTTCTCAGATAACTAATATTATTATTTTTATCTGCATAAAATACCTTTATGCATCGTCATCACCCATTTATTAATTTTATTATAAATTTAACTTTCATATTATGATCATGTTGTGGCGGACTAATTAGCGCCACAATTCTGAATCGCGCTATCGAAGTTTTCTATGATCGACACTATAATATATATGACATCTGAAATTCATACAAGTGGGCTTCGGCCTGACCAAGCATAGCACCTCGCTCGGTTGGAGATCTCCCTTTGGTGCTTGCCACCATATTCCCACAATGTTATTACATCCTTAAAATATTATAATAATCTTGACTTCAGCCGAAAATTTCTTTTAAAATACTGGAACTTCTACTAGGTACCAAATATACCTACGAGGGCGGCTTAAGTTGCAAGATAATACATTATAAATTACTTCAACTTTTTAAAGTTACGTGAAACTAATGTAATTACAAAAAGCAAATTTTTGATATAAGTAAAAATGTACTAAAAAAAAGTTATTTATCAGAATACTTGGTTTTAATAACTTTTAACGCACACACAATTAAATAAACATTAATATTACCTTCTTGCACAATATGCTTTTAAGATTTTATTTTAACTTTACTACACCAACCAATCTGACACTTAAATTTAATATATCTTCATTAAAATTACAAATTTATTCAAAATCATAACATTAACGTCATATAAGTGCGTACTTATTATAATTTAAATTTAATTTATTCCCAATAGTTCATTAAAATGCTTTTCCTTTTACTACTTTTAATAACTTTGTAACCTTTGTATTATTCCATATTACTACATTTTATTATAAATTAAAACATCAATTTTTTAATATGTTAAAGCACTTTTTTTTAAATAATAACCATAACTGATTAGAAGTACATTAGGTTAATTTTAAATTTGTAAAACAGTTCGATTAATTTTAAATTCTAAAATTATGAAAATGTTACTTAATAAGCTTAGAAAAAAAATCTGACGTCCAATTATTCTTATCTCTGTGCTCTGCTCACTGCTCTCCCAGCTGTATCCACTTCCGACTCGAACTTCTACCGGCTGCCTGCTCACCATTTCCACTCATCTGACTTCAACAACTCCCGGCTGCCTGCTCAACATCTCCACTCATCTGACTCCGACAAATCCCGGCTGCCTGCCCATCATCTTCACTCGAATATCTTCAATTGTATTGTCTTCAACTGATGGCCAATATTTTGTTCTGTACTCTAATATCTAGAATCGAGTACCTAATATAGAAATCTATTTTGCTTTCTCTGTTCGACCATTTTTTTTGTTCTTCTTCATCACGCCTATAATTATAATATTCTTCTTGCTACTTTTTGGTTTTAATTTCTCAGTTCACATATTTTTAGTCACATTTTTTTTTTAATTTTATTTCCATTAAAAGTCATACAGTTTTTTTTGTTCATTAAATATTTTTTATATATAATTATTATTAGCACTTATAGATTTGTATTATTTTTCTACACTATTTACTTAATCTATTTACCTACATTATTTATGTCCTAACTAACGGCCGTTAAATAAAATGTTGTTTTTTTTTACACTTAAATATCCAAATTTTCCATTGTATTTTAAGTTCACACTTCACATCACTTTTTATAGTCTTCTTTTCAATAATTATAATTGTTCTTGTTCCATCCATTCCATGGGTCGTCATGTAATGTGCAGGCTTGGGGAGTCCAAGGAAAGATGTTGTGCTCGCGAATAACGTTTATTAACTTACTATTTAATATATTTACATTACAATATATAGGGAGGTGATAAACACACTACAACGGATAAGCGTATTCGTGGTGTACCTAAATATTTTTGTTATTAAGGATTACTATGAATTTGAACGGAGTACTCTTGGACGGAGATCCTAACGTAATTTTTGTTACAGCGAACCTAAATATCGTGATAAAATATGAGTTCAAGACCGTGGACGGTTACTGGACGGTGCCGGTCTACAAGGAGAGTTACAAGATGGGCCACGCTCACTTCAAGTTCACCAACCTCTTCGGCGGGAATAAGGAGCTGGGTAAGAGAGAGAGAGAGAGAAAATGATTGTGTGAATATGTGTAAGAGAGTGAGTGAGACGACAGTATAGCGCTTGCAGTCTACAGATAAGTAGCCGCTTTCTGCGTGAAGAATTGCTGGGACTATAAGATCCGGAATCCGGCGGGCCCGGGGAACTTCAGAGCTATGAAAATAGAACTCTGCGCTAGTACAATATAGCTAAAAATCGAACATACGAGTTTCATGTCAAATCTGAAAACTCGTCTCTTATGTGTTCGATTTTCAACTCTATTTTAATATTCCAGAGTTCTATTTTCAGTGCTCTGAATTTTCCCCGGCCATACGGATTAATATACTCCCAGCCTTACTCTCGTAACCCAGTTGGACGGATAACCGACACGACGGGCGACGGGCGAGAGATCAGGCGCAGGACCGACTTTTTACATGCCATGATACTCAAACACAAACAAGGTTCAAGATCAGTCTGCATTATCCTAACCAAACTTGGAAACAACATTTTTTGTTGTTCTCAACGCGGGAATCGAACCCACGACCGAGTCAAGCTTGAAGAAATGTTGAGAGCTTTCATTTATGCTACATGTTTGCTGACTTCAGCCGCACTAACGCTGAACGCCGTTGTCTATGGCAAAAGCAAATGTATGTAGTACTATCTTTTGCCCGCGGCTCCGCCCGCGTAATTACTGTATCCCATGGAAACACTGTACTTTTTCTGGATAAAGTGTAGCCTATGTTTTGATCCAGAGCTCAAACAACTACCATACCAAATTTCATCAAAATCCGTTCAGTAGTTTTTGCGTGGAAGAGTAACAAACATCCGTCCATCCTCACAAACTTTCACATTTATAATATCAGTAGGATATATTCTAGCTACCAGAATCAATGACAAAACTTTTCTTATCCCAATCTTGATGCTAGCGAAATTCGAAGACATGTTACCAATTTGAGACTTTTTAGCAGTAGGTAATTTTACTAAACAACAGTTACTGCGTTTACTTTATTCGAAACTGAAAATTTTCTAATAAAATTATAATATTTTAAATAACAATTGCACTGAAGGTCATTCGGAACTAGACAAACATTTACTTGTAGTTGGAGTTTGCAAACATTATGAGTACGCGTGTTATTCCGTGTTTGGTGAGTCAATAGACAATAGTGTTGACCATATACTTTAGAGACCTTTGCTAAACACATTACTTGAAGTGAAGCGTACCTATCTAGTACATAGGTAATATGTGACTCCGTACTACATAACACAATATTATGTACTTACCAACTTACTTGGGCACTTTTTATCAACCAGAGCATAGCATCATAATTTATTTTATTCCATAAATAAAAAATTAAATTATTTTGGAGTTCGAACCTCATCATTTTATAGAGAGAGAATATTTAAAAGCCTTGACAAATTCTTGCCACCGTGTCTGCAAAATAGTGCCAGAATTACCTGGCTTGTTTGTTTTATTGTGGTCACGATAGGAAAAACTGCATTGTAAATAGAATTCTGCACGAATACAATAGACCTGTAAATCGAAGTATCTAGTGTCAAATGTCAGATTTGACAGCTTTACACGATTTTCAGCTCTATTGTAGTAGCGCACAGTTCTATTTACAGTGTTGTTTTATCTGTCGCGACCACTAAAAACGCTTTTGTGAACGTAGCCTAACACTCCACACTTACTCGAGTGACATGCTCACACTTCCCCAAGTGACATGCTCACACTCCTCCAAGTGACATGCACACTTACCCGCCAACCCACACTTGCAGCATCACTCACGCTGCAGTTCATGAACGACAACTGGAGCACGATCATGGACGAGATCGCGCCGCCGGCGGTGACGCAGATCATCAAGCGCTGTGTGGACGAGGTGCGGAAACTGTTCGCCGCCGTGCCCGCCGACCAGCTGCTGCTGCATTAGGGTACTACAGATTTGTCACTAAATCCTGGGGTACAACGCTACAGGGGGGCTAGCATGAACAATTGCCAAGTTAAGCCGAAAATATTATGACAGCGCCCATTCTAAAACGTTACGAATTCGTGCTTATCTATTGTTCGAGCTTACCCCTATGCTATAGAACTATATAAGTACCTACTGATACTGAAAACTAACACTTTCATTATACCTATTATAAACCTTACGCATCTAACTCTGACTCTGCTTAACTAGTGCATCTAGAGGTGCAATGGATGATGCTGGCCCCAGCTTACAATTTACTACCGCCTTGAGATGGGTAAACGTAAACGCCCGTAAACGCCCGAACACCCGGGCGTTCCCGTCTCTACTACTGCCTCCTTCTTACTAACAACTGGCGCTTCCATACATTTAGATACATAATATCATACTAACACTAATTACGAAACATCTATGGTAGTAATTACTTATTACACTCATGTACCCAAAACTTCTTTCCACACTTAACTCTTCTCACTTCTCTAACGCCTTATTAAAAACCGCCCAAGTGCGAGTCGGACTCGTGCACGAAGGGTTCTGTACCATTATTTATAAAACTATTAGTATACACTAATATCGAGCTAAAAAACTGCGAATAAATCAAGTTATTTTTGCAATAAATATTTTTAAAGTTTACAACTGAATATTTCGAGCGCCTACCTGTTACCGTTATTAATATCGTTATTAATATATTAATATTTTTTTATATAATATATAAAAAAAACACGTTTGTTGTACGTGAGATATTTATTTTATTCTGTTTTTAGTAATTTGTTGTTATAGCGGCAACAGAAATACATCTTCTGTGCAAATTTCAACTGTCTAGTTATAACGGTTCCCGAGGCACATCCTGATGACGGACAGCGGAGTCTCAGTAACAGGAACCCGAAAAACTAACCTGCAACATATTGTGTGTTAGTGATTCCTGAAGAGTCTAGACTCTAACATATTTGTTGCCCCTGTAGTTAACAATGTTATTTAACCTCTGTTTTCTCTAAAATTTACGCTACATTTCAGGTAACCTGATGCACCGCGTCATCAACGACAACTGGGAGGCGGTGATGCGGGACATTGCGCCGACAGCCTTCGACATCATCATCAAGGCCTGCGTAAACGAGTGCAAGAAACTGTTCGCCGCGGTGCCCGCTGACAGGTTGCTATTACACTGAAGGAACACGTGCGGCCAACAATACCCATTGGCATTGATGTTTAACAATACTGTTGTTATTAAAATACTAGTCTGTGGTCAGTAGTACCCACAGGCATAGAGAGGGTTAGCAATACTTCAAAAATAAACATTCTTTGAAAAATGAGCTTCTGAAACAGGTTAACAATATGTACTTACCTAAAAACTCTTATAGAAATAATCACTTTAAAAAGTGAGTTTTTCTAGATTCTAGACTCCCAACCAGTGGGGCACGCCACTGGTTGGGAGTCTAGGGAGGTAGTCATTGAATGATTGGGCTGCGGCTTCAGCTATATGTTACTTTTTTAAATGTTCAAAATCTCACGCAGGCGCTGACTTGTGATATGACACTCTACACACAAAAAATATTAGTTAAAAATTATCGTTTAAATTATCGAATGTTAATTAAATATTCTAGAACATGTACAAACAGTTAGTATTCGCCTATGGCTGCATTTTGTTAAGTAAGGGAGGATGTCCCGGTTAAGTAACGTAAAGGTATGGCCTAAGGTCAGCGGAGGTTGCAGGCAGCAGACAGCGCGTAGTAATATCCCCTATTAGCAATTGCATAGGCTTACTGTAGGGTTGTCAACGCTAAATTAAAAAAAAATGGATTTGAAGTTGGAAAAACTAGAACAATCCACTTTAAAAACAGGACGCAGTAATAAAGTTGCAACAGTTTAATTAGTATGTTGTGAAAATAGGTTAAATGAAATACATGTAATGCTAATACTTAATCATATTTTATTCATAAAAGTAGGTATTTGAATAAATTAAATTAAAAAGAAACAATGTAAAAGTGACGCGCACATTTTAAAATACACCAACTTATCAGGGCGCTTTAAAAACGCTTTTAAAAAAAAATAGTTTTAAAGTAACGCCGGGACGCTACTTTAAAACTATCCAGGACACTGCAAAAACTAGGACACGTCCTAAGAAAACAGGATGGTTGGCAACCTTAATACACAGTAATGCAACTTACAAGTCAGCTGCAACTACTGTAAGTGAAACAGATACAAAGATTTGCTAATTGCTAGTAACGCGTTATACTTACTCAGTTGCGGGCACTAAATGAAAATACTTACGATGCGCTCCAGATTAATTTTTGTACGCGGCATAATATTACATAAATTACAGTAAAACCACGTTTCTTAAATGTCTTTCGTGAAACGTTGTTTTTCATGCATCGTCTGTCACTTATGTATGGACAAACGAAGATTTCCGAAACGACATGACATTGACAAGGTGGTCGTACTGTACGTGTTATTTATTCAGTAAATAATTCACTGACACTGTTAAACAAGATGTTTCTTTCTTTTAAAATGCGTAGACCTCGAATTCCCTTGGTGAATTGTTTACAGAATAATCACATGCTTTGGGCTGGGGGCTAGAGGTAATTAAGAGCACCGGAAACACACTCGCAACTCCTCAGATGTTGCGGGTGTCCATGGGTGGAGCTTACCATTTGGCGATCCGTCGGCTCGTTTCCTGGTCCGTTAAAAAAAAATATTATATGGATGATAAAATAATAATGTATAATAAAAATCGGTTAAGTGTGAGTAGGACTCAGGTATATTGTTCCCATACAACCACCCACTGAAATATTTTATTCCCTTTTAAGTATTTGTTGTTACAGCGGCAAAAAGACACATCTGTAAAAAATTCAACTGTCTAGCTATCACGGTTCGTCAGATACAGCCTCGTGACAGACAGGACAACAGTGGAGTCTCCGTAATAGGTGCCTGCTGTTACTCGATTAGATAGGGAACCGTAAAAGGGTGCTCCAATGTCTAACAAATCCACAGCCAAATATTATTGAATATTATAAAATATCTGTGTAATATAGCATGTTACCTTAGTTATAATATTATATATATTGCTGATTTGTCCATTAAATGAGAAGGTAAACCTATGTACCTAGTTTTATTTTTTCCCGAATCTTGAAGGTGTAGGTATTAGGTAACATTAAACACATTCCTTCCTAGATCTACATTGGGTACTAGTGAAATTACGTACTTAACATTATTCAAACACATTTAGCAAATAAAGATTTTAACTTAGAAGTTAATTTGAGAACAATGGGGGGAATAAAATACTATTTTATTTCAACAACAACAAAACTTTATTACATAAAAGTATATTTTACAAAATCCTTTAACATGTGGCTTACAATGTTTGTAAACAATTTACAAAAATAAATGCTTAGTGATAATATAGCACCGGTTTTAATTCACAAACAAGATTAACGAGGACACATGGCATGGCGTCCCCCGTCCACGGGAACACTTGCTCCAGTGATGTTACTGGCCAGGTCACTAGCCAAAAAGGCAATAGTCGCTGCCACTTCTTCAGGTCTGCCCGGACGGCCAAGAGCATGGGTTTCCTTCGACCTCTCCAAAAAGGCTCTATACTGTTCATCACTCAATCCACCTCTCTTCTGCAACTCCGTGAGAATTACTCCAGGGTTCACACAGTTGACTCTCACGCCTTTAGGAGCAAGCTCCAGAGCTACACATCTCGTAAACTGGTCCACAGCTGCCTTCGATACATTGTAGGCTAGTACTCCAGGGAATGATCGGATGCCGTTCACACTTGACACATTCACGATGTTGCCTTTCGTTTTCAGCAGGTGGGGAACAGCCAGCATCGTCAAATGGTATATAGATCGTACATTTGTGTTCATCAGCCTGTCGTATTGCGCCAACGACGTGTTCTCAATTGTTCCAGTCTCGATGATGCCAGCATTGTTCACCAGAACGTCGATTTGACCGTAGTGGTCGACGGTATTCTTAACGATTTTCTCGACATCACCCTCTTTGGTCAGATCAGCGGTTATGGTAAGAGTAGGGGACGATTTCTCGCAGTCCTTGTTGACTTTCTGCAAGTTTTCGACGTTTCTTCCGATTAGGGACAGTTTAGCGCCTAGCTTGGATAGAAATACAGCTGTGGCGGCTCCGATTCCAGAGCTTGCGCCGGTTACAATAACAACTTTTCCGGCAAAATTCATGTTATTGAAATTCTCGTCCTCACTTGACCGAATGAGTTATGAACTAATTATAATATGTTTACTCTTAAACTTTAACAAACAATATTTATCTTATCAAAATGCTCAGTATTGCGTAATAGACAGTGTTCAAAAATATGTAAATAAAACGATAAAAACAGAAAATAATGCAACCAGCAATCAGAAAATTACGTTATGAGTTTGACAATTTACTGTTGACATTGACAGTTGACAGCGACCCGCAGAATTTTTTTAATGGCGTTACGGGTCAAAACTATTTGCCAGAGTCAAGTTAAAAAGGCGTAAACTAGAATATTTGTCTCAGTTTTCAACACCGTATTTCTAAATCATAAAGTCTAAAGTCTAGTCAAAGCCCAAATAAATAATCAGTGCAGTCAATGAGTCAAGTCAGTTAAGTCATTCGTAAAGTGGTAGTTTCTTTACTGAAAGTACGGGAGTTTTTGAGGGACACAAAAAGCACCTACACCTAAGTACCTACTGTAAATTCACGATCACAAATAATTCTTTGTCCTTTACAAGCTTTTTGTTCATTGATCATACAGATTTTAAATAGAATTTTTGCAAAATGATTTTATACAGATAAATTGTGCAATCCACCTGGCAACACTGATTTGTAGTAAAGTTAGTTGTTTGTTTGTTTCGTTTTTGTAATTTATGATTTTTGAATATGTACCTACCAATATCAATAATAAAATAATATTGTTTGTTGTACATACATACGTATATTACCATAATAAATATGTAATATCATATTAATTTATCACATACTAAACAAGTATAGAGTTATATCGAAAAGAAAATAATTTGTGAGCAATATTTTTAACACAATTTTTATATAATCGTTGATATCAATCAATTACAAAGCAAATAAAATGAGCGATGAGTACGCACCAGCTAAACGTGGAAAGCTTGTATTAAAGGGAGACAAACCCAAGTAAGTAAATTTATTGTAATTTTGAGATACTATAAGATTAGGTTAGGAAGTATAGTTTGTATTGCTATCTTCTCAATTTAAGGGCAAAGAAGCGTAAACACAAGAAGAAGGATAAAGAAGCAGATTCTAAGGTAGACGAGGACTGTATCAAACATGGTAGCTGGTGGAAAGTCGGCAGGATAGAAGATATATCCGGATCTATTGCTATAGAATTTGGCACAAATTGCTACGTCTCAGCTTTAGACAATGGTCTCTTTACAATCGGTGCACCTCATGATGAAGGAGACGGTCCCTCACCAGAAGAAATATTCACTGGTTTTCCGGCTGGAGAAAATAAGTTTGCCTTAAAGTCAGGGTACGGAAAGTATTTGGGTGTCTCGAAAGAAGGAGTGGTTATTGGACGATCTGATGCTGTTGGACCAATGGAGCAGTGGGAACCTGTTTGGCAAGACGGTAAATTCTAGTATTTGTTTATAAAGAATGTCATTGATACAGAAAGAATTAAAAAGTACCAAATTAAAATCTGCTTTTCACTCCCAAAGTAAGAAATGTTTTTCATTAAACTAATAATAAGTTTAGTTAGTACTAGTATAGATTTTCATTAAACTAAAACTAATAACATTTCTAAATTATAGCAAAACAAAATAAGTTTCTCCTCTGATTCAAAAAAGATTCATCTAGTCATCACCACTAGAGGACACTTTTGAGATTTAAACACTTTGCGCTAGTTAAACTTAGTTTTAAATCTGGAGTTTATGTAACAATTTCAGAAACCGGGCATAAATTACATACCTAGTCTTAATTTTTGTTAAAATAATTAAAAGTAAGTCACTGTAAATATAATAGCACTGACAAAACTTACTAACACTTCAAAACAATCAACAAAAATATTGACAACTCATTTGACAGGTAAAACGGCAATACTCAGTTCCCTCAACAAGTTTCTGTCTGTGAACACGGAAGACGACTCCGTAGTGGCTCAGAACACGGTGGCCGGCGAGCTGGAGTTCTGCTGTATACGCAGCAACAGGAGCCGCGAGGTCAACACGTCCACCGTACCCCAAGAGGAGGAAGGGGACTTGGCCGAGGTGGAGGTCAATTATGTGTAAGTGTTTCAATGGGATTTTTGTCAGCCATCATTTGAATTTTTTAAATTATTTTTTCCATTTTGAGGATTTTCAAAGGTTTTAAAATGTAATGAATTTATATGACATTTAAATAACAAATTAAAATGAAGGCTGCCCGTGACTCAATGGAGGGAAAAATTTTATTGACACTACTAATTAATAATGTCTAGCTGGACTAATGTCTGGTTTCCAAAGTTTATTTGTCAATAGTTTATATATTCATTAGCACTATTGGTTTGATAACTTGTATCTGAACAAAAAAGCGATATTATACATATTCCCCCTTAATTAATAAAAAGATGTACACAATGGATAACTTAAACAACGTTGCTGTCTTTGTCTGTTAAGTGACTTTTCCAACGCATCAGACAGCAACGTTGTTTAAGTTATCCATTGTGTATCTTTTTTTTATTAGTAAGGGGTATACATATAACTCTAGTTTAACTTAACTGACTGATGAGGTGCGTTCATCGATTTCGTAACTTGTAATTGATACTACTGATAGATTTTGCTGACCCAAAAAAGGAATCAAAAACTTTACAGAAAATGATAATTTTTATTAGTTAAAATATTTTTAAGCACCATTTCACTCCCGAAGTAACAAAATATGATTTTCATAAAACAAATATAGAATTGCAAAACAAAATTATTTAATCCTCGAATTTGAAAAGGATTCGTCTATAATATTATCAGTTAAACAAAATCTTCAGAAACGTAATGTAGAAAAAACTCACATTTATCCACTGACTGAAACTATAGCGTATAGATATCACTTGTGAATGACTGTTCAACAATTTTCCAAATCAAAGACTTAAAACTAATCCCCACCTTAAGTATAAATGATTTGGTGCATCATTAGCGCAATGCATACGAAATTATGTAGTGTTTCCTTTTAAACGTTAAATTTTTCAAACAAAAATTTTAAATCAGTTATAAGCTCACACCGAGACGGGACGCGGCGCTGCATTTTTAAGATAGCGATTCAAAATTGAACTTTATTCACTACAGGTTTCATAGCAAGAGCGGCGCGGCGCTACGCATCTCGGTGCAGCTCGAAATTCGAACTAGCTGCATCTTCTTGTGTAGTGATTGTCAACTTTGAATCGTTATCTTATCTTTGCGTCGCGTCTTGGTGTGAACTGATGCAATGGCATTCTAAACAGTAGGCTACAATGCTCCTGTACTGACATTAGTTATGAATGAATGAATATTATGCTTTTTGTGTTCACATAAATGTACAAGTGTGATTTAAATTAGAGTTATTTAGTATTTTATCTTTATCCCATAATTATTATATCAGTACAGTATTTTACGAGGATTGTGCGAACGGAGGAGTATAATGTTTGGCACAGTTAATGTTTATGTTAAGGAAGGTGTGCGTGTATGCTAATATTTTTAAAATAATGCTTTGAAATACAATATTTAATGAAT
This sequence comes from Phengaris arion, assembly GCA_963565745.1. Lineage (NCBI taxonomy): Eukaryota > Metazoa > Arthropoda > Insecta > Lepidoptera > Lycaenidae > Phengaris > Phengaris arion. Next base: position 769,361 of record OY751445.1, read on the forward strand.
ACAAATAACAACTACATACACTTTCTCAGATTATTGCCGTGTGTTTGATATAATATACAATTTTGTTGCACATTGATGTTTATCAATCTGTCCGAATGTTTTTTTTTTTTCTATCTAAGAGGTTAAAAGATTATTTACTGTAGTCCATAGTTGTTTATTTACTGTGCTGCAACAGATGTTTCAGAATATATTTTACTCATTAATGATTATACATGAAATAGAATTATACTCACTATGCATCTAAATAGTAAAACGATTATCTAAACATCAATCAGCGATATGACTATTTATTTTGGTGTTTAGTAAATAAGCATAGATCAAGATTTTACTCGTACCGTTTCAAGTTATTTAGCGCCATCTAGTATACCAAGTGGTAAATACGAATGTGTTGTTTTTAACTAGTCTCCAACAGATGAGCTTTTTAAAAGAACCTTTAAAAAGTTCAGACTTAAATAAATGACTTATTAGGGGACAATTTGTACTACATGGTGGCTTCTAGTAATCTTTAACACTCAAACAAACTTGACTATAAAATAAACTCATAGAAGCTCTTAGTACATTAACCCGTGAATCGTTGACAGTTGTCCATGAGCATTATAATGGCAGCACGTCGCCTAAGCTAAGATGGCGCGTAAAATTCTTCGTGGTACAAATTATGTAATAACTTTACAACCAAACCTTATTTTTTGGTTGTGTAAAAAACATTGTAATAACTGATAAACATTCTATCTATCAATCCATCAAAATATAGTTCTTAGTCTGATTTGATATTAGTTTCACGCGTTTATACTTTGAAACTTATGTTGCTGGCTGTTTTACAAGAAATAAACAAATAATTTATTATTATCTAAAGAACAAGGACCTATTCTTTCTAATTATGTAAATAATTCGAAGAAAGAACTTGAGATGCTTACAAAAAAAGTACTTGAGTTGCGACACTACGACGAATGTCTAAGTACTAGGGATGTCCTTCACTTCGATTTGATTTTATCGATAGTTTTATGCCCGCTCCATAGATATTCGTGAGAATCTTCAAAATGTCTTAAAAATCTCTTGAAGATTCTCACGAATAATAATAATAATATAATAATATCTATGGACGATTATATATAAGTATCTCGCGAGAGTGTGGAGCAGGCATTACATGTTTTGCATAATTTAGTATAGGTATTGAATAAAAATACAATTTTATACAACAAAATATTTATTCACAACATAAATTATAAACAAAATATTTATTTGTAATAGAAGGAAAAAACAAATTTCATTTTATACAACAATATATTTATTTACAACACAAATTATAAACATAATATCTATTTATAATAGAAAAAAACATTTAATTTTTATTTATATTTATTATTTATTACAACATTATATTTATTTACAAAAATACAATTTTATACAACAATATATTTATTTACAACACAAATTATAAACAAAATATTCATTTATGATAGAACAAAAAACATTCAATTTTCATTTTCTACAACAATATATTTATTTCCAACAAATATTATAAACAAAATGTTTATTTATAATAGAAAAAAACATTCAATTTTCATTATATTATGTATATATTAGGATAAAATTGTTCGGCGTGCATCCATTGTCTGATTATGATTATGATGAGCCATAACACAAGTTTTTACTTAGCATGGGATTTTAGACGACATAGACGACTACATACAACAGCAAACTTACGGTTCTGCTGACAGCGACAAAGGCGATCGTGACCGGCGGAACTCTCTTTCTGGAGGCGTCACTGGGTCATCCTAAAAAAAAATTAAATAACTATAAATTAAAAATTTAAAAAGCCCCCGACAATAATTTATATAAATCGGTATTTTATAGTGGCGGCCATCTTGGATTTGAAATTTGTCATCATGTATGGTATTCTACTAATCAAGCCCTTTCATTTGATATCCATTTTGAGGGAGTTGTGAAAAAAATCGGTATTTTGTGGTGGCGGCCATCTTGGATTTGAAATTTATCATAGTTTATAGTATTCTACTAGCCAAGATCTTTCATTTGATACCCATATTATAAAAAATTAAAAAATTATAAGAAAAAATATGTAATCCGCCATTTTGTGGCGGCGGCCATATTGGACCAATTGTTATCAAACATAGCTAAGAACACTCCCACCACCTTTTAAACAAAAAAAACTAAATCAAAATCGGTCCATCCGTCTGGGAGCTACGATGCCACAGACAGACAGACAGACACAGACACACACACACACACACACACACACACACACACACACATACAGACAGACACACACATCGTAAACGTAACAAAATAACCAATGCATACCATTCGAGACAGCCTCCCGCGGCGCTCCGGGGACGTGACAGGCGAGTACGGAGGAGCCTCCACGTCTTCATGCTAGGCCAAAATAAGAAGCATAAATACACTGCAACCCATGAGTTTTATAAATATTTATAACCACATAACAAATACTGGGTTACTAACCTCGTCTTCCAGGTCCGTATCCAAAAAATCACTTCTATCGGATCCACCTTCAGGATCCTCTCCATACAGGATCGATAGGTATCCTGCAGGTGGATCCTCACCGACGCGCCAGGTTGACATGCTATATAAAACAAATAAGAAAAATCAATAAACGTGACAATAAATATCAAAATAATAACGTAGAAGTAAATGTAAATTCATTACGTGAGGCCACCATCACTTACGACATTATAAAAAAATTATCGATATCTATCGATTCTACGCCTATCCCTATTGAAAACGAACGAAAAAATTCTCACAGGCAAACTTCGCCCTTAGTTCAGTACAAATAGAGTTCAAAATGGCCGCGGCCGGCAGGAGGCGGTTTGAATGCATTTGTATGCCATTTTTACTTTGGTTATTTTACTAAAATTAGGCATAATACGACGATAAATCGTTTTGTAGACGAGTTATATTTACTTCTTTAGGCTTATTACTTCATTTATTTACAAAGATAGTAAGAAAATCACGTCTGAATCAGTCCCATAGAAACCGATTTTTTCAAGTGTAAAATATAAGTTATTACGATGTATTTCTTACAAATGATTATCTAAAAATACTTATTATGAGTAAAATAAACTATGTAACAATACAAAACAGTACTTACATTCGTGTATTCCAGAAAAATCAAAAAACAACACACACGAGACACACCCGAAAACATACGTTTTTCAAATGACTGAAAAAAAATGGTCGCCAATAGAATACATTTTATTTGTCATTCAGAATGTGGCCAGTGTATAAAAGGTTGTAACTAATCAAACTTCTTCATACAAAATTAAATACTTATTTTTATTTAAAAGATAAAAGCTTGTAAATATTACAGTGCTCAACATGATTGTTTAAGGTTGTATGTGGTATGTAATAAAAGGCTAATAAACTTTCAGCAAGAAATTCCAAAAGTTCCAAGACAAGAAGCTGCGGTTGAACGACGGCGGTGTCAGTGACCTGAAACGAGCGAAGGCGGAGGGAAACTTGCATGAGACTCTGCTGGACCGACGAAGCAAAATGAAGGCTGACAGATATTGTAAATAAATGGATTACATCATTTGTTTTATATTGCAATTTACAAGATCCCTCTGAATCTTCTAATATATAAAATTCTTGTGACCCTGTTTGTAACCAAACTCCTCTGAAATGGTTTGACCGATTGATTGAAATATTTTGTGTATATTCGGTATGATAAACTATATTTTATATGAAGGAGTGATAATTTAGATGGCAGAATAACATTTGCTAGATTAACTAGTTTTATATAATGTGGCCTTCCCGCATATAGCGCATATGGTTAGCGGGGTGGTCCTAAGGATCAGTCACACCGAGACGCCACGCGACGATGCTTAATGTAACAATATGCAGCAAGCGAGATGCCGCGCGCTATATATTATTATTATGTACTGTGTAGGGATGTTTAGAACGATCAGCAAATACGTACCTATTACATAGTTGTTTATTTACTGTGCTTTAACAGATTTTAAAAAATTATTTTACTGATTAATGATTATACATGAAATAGAAAATATACTCACTATGCATCTAAATAAACTATACTTAGGCCTTTTCATCCGTTATTGATGAAATATATATACGATGATTTATACAGTACTCACCGAGCGAAGTAACCACTCTCGAAATACGACATTTAAAAACCAACTGTCCCAGAGGCCTGGGACAGTTGGTTTTTAAATGTCGTATGGTTGCCCGAGCACATACGGCATTCTCACAATATAGTCAACCTAGTCCAGAGGAATGACTGGTCAATACGTCTGGGGCCAACCATGTGCGAGTTTCCTCACGATGTTTTCCTTCACCGTTAGAGCGTCCGTATAATGTACTTGAGATCTGAAAAAGTCTCATTGATACACGCCACAACCTGGGAATCGAACCTGCACTCTCTCGGGTGCGAATCAAACGGTCTACCCACCAGGCCACGGAGCTCTTTTACAATCTAAATAGTAAAACAATTATCTAAACATCACTCAGCGAAATGACTATTTATTTTGGTGTTTAGTAAATAAGCATAGATCAAGATTTTACTCGTACTGTTTCAAGCTATTTAGCGCCATCTAGTATAACAAGTGGCATATAGCAATGTGTTGTTTTTAACTAGTCTTCAACAGATGAGGTTTTTAAGAAAACGTTTATGGCTGCATAGTGTGTGACCCATACAACGTCATAATGTTCGACGGGCAGCCGCAGCCCGGCAGCCTTGTGCGCGCTGTGGCTTAGTCGCCAACAAATAGCTTGCTCAACATTTCCGGTGCCTGGAGCACCTATGACAGCAGACACTTCTTGGTAAATTTTCCTTATTATGATAGTTATGTAGAAAAAAAAACAATATTACAAGTTCAAATATTTATTTCTCTTGCAATGACATTTGGTACAAGGGACCTAGAAATTTCGAGAGTAATTTGTTACACGTCCTTATGCCGTATTCATTAGAGAATTTGAAAATTCTACCTACTGTCTTATAAAAAATCATATCTACACCTAAACCTATGTGAGACTAGACTGTCTAGTCTACGGAACATTATTCAGAGCGCTTACAGTTGTAACACTAAGGGGACAAGTCATATCACACAATCTCCCTTATTCATAAAAATATTTAAACAACTTTAGCTAATCAATGTTCATGTCTTCGCAGATACTTTATAAACATTGACAGAAGGTGATAAAACACTGATTAGCCAATTGTATTACTAGGGTCTGTTACACCATCTACTGATATTGTCAGATAGCATATTTGCACGTTTTGTCTCTGTCGCTCGATGCAAAGTAAACAGGAAAAAAAAACTTCCGAGTAATATGCCTATCAGACACTTAATAGAATATTGCGAAACAGGCCCTTAACATTTTGTAGGTGGGTAGTGTACACATTCTAATACTAAACGGCCCCTAGTGTTACGACAGCTACACGACAAAATGCACCAAGTCTCCGAAATACGTGATTATATGAAAGCGTTTCGGTCGAGTTTGTATCAATAGCATTTAAAATGAGGTTTAAATTACACTGGCACAGATTTATTACTTAAAGCAATAATTATATTGTAGACAAGATATATAGTGAGGTACTTTTACATGAACTCAATTCTTCCCATACAAGTAAAAATGATGCCAAAACTTTTTGATATTGCACTTGACACTAACGACCAAATTCTCAAACGCTCTTTAATTTAGAAGCTCCAAGTCTTATCACGCTGCTGAGCAGTGACGGTGAGCTTCTGACTTTAAGTGGCGCTCGATATTCCGTTAACCGCTCATTCCACGTGTAAAAGCACCTCTAGACAAACTAAATACAAGTTTATGTATAAAAACTTTTGGTCTGTGATACAAAAAGTACACACATTTGGAACTTTTAACTGTACGATTTTCCTCGACTTGAAATAATATACATAACACAATTACAGCATATCCCAAATAATGTCATGAATATAGGTACATGAATGTTTCAATATTTTACAAAGTCTAGAGAAACATTTGATTGACAATGAAACTATTAGTGGAACACCTATTTTACTTTATTCAGATGCCAACAATATTACTTCAGTCATTCGCGTTACGAAAACGATGAAACTTAACTGCCTTTCAAGTAATAAATAATTAGATCAATCCGTATTTTCATTATCAAACAAACTTTCTCTATAGTCTATTCGGTTTAAGATGTTAGTGGATCATGCGTACAAATGTCAAAATTGACCTACAACGCATAAGCCGTGTTCACATTAAGCAATAATGTTAGCCATTTTGACATATATACGCACGATTCACCGACTTCTTAACGCTAACAGACTACATTTTGGGCAGCATTCGGTTGTAACATACAATTTGCTAACAAAAATCTTAATTATATAAGTAGATTAATATATCAATAAGTCCAGTAGTACAATCACGGGCAGTAACATAGCTACAAGCCACATTTTCAGGGAAATGTAAACGACTAAATTTCAATGTTTGAAGCGTTTATATATTTTTTCAAATTATTTCACAATATGGTATTTTCCAAGTTTTGAAAAATATGTCAAATTGTTCATAATAACATAATACATGTTTGCAATTTGAACCATTCTTTGTGAATTTCTTTCCTTTCCTCGCAAATCAGCATAAAAGTTTTAATAATTACATATTAATGCCGCCAAAACGCTAATATTTTAGACGACATATTTGTCGTCATGACGTCACCTTCTTTCGAGAATCGCTGACATTCAGCACAAAATTTGCACTTCACATGGCAAGTGACATACAATTTTTTTTTAATGACCTTTACTGACGGTAATGATATCGATAGGTACTGGCTATTCCGGGGCCCCATATACGGTCCGGTTTTCCTTCAGTTCGGCCTGAACGGATGCAAAATCGTATCGTCTGTGTGCAATTTCGAGATCGCATAAGTCAGCCGGATGGACTGAAGCTATTCGTTCCAGTGTTGCCAGCTCTGTTTTTGCGAAACTACTAAACTCGCGTCGATTTCTACTAAAAACTACTAAAATAATACTGAAAACTATAAAAAAGCTACTAAAATTAAGAATCCGTACAGCCCCCCAAAAAACCACGGCATTTTAGGTTTTGTTATATTAAAAAAATATTATTTTGAATTTTATTATAAATTTTACCGTGAAATTAAAATATACCAAGAAATATTACGTATATTATACTCTTTCCTACTAAAACACAGTTAACAACTAAATTCATACTAAGGAGAGAATAAAATACTTAATTTAGTAGTAAAACTTTGTAAAATAACTAAGTTGGCAACATTAATTCTGGACTGTACGGATGGACTGCACGGGACCATGTGTGACAAATCGCTTCAGTTCTCGCCAGAGCCGCGGCCGTGCGGGCGTGTAACGTGTACAAGCGTAGTGAGTTTACAATTAACAAACACGACCGTAGCTCGCAGCAAACCAGAACGAACTGATGCGTTTTTGCCGTTTGTGTGCTCGAATCTGTTCAGGCCGAACTGACGTCAGTTCTAACTGAAACGATCGGTCTCTCGTCTGTAGAGGCCTTAAGCGATTAGGGAGGTCATATAAAAAAGACGAAGAAGTACACGAAGGTGACACATCACACCCGCAATTCTGTGAGTTTATAAGTTAATTATTATATTTTTGATATTTTATAAAAATCATACGTATTTTATAGTAGAGTTGGTCAAATTGGTGATAAAGTGTCAACAGTTAGATATACATTTTGAATATAAGATGCCTAGCCTATTTGTAAACATAATATCAATGATGCTTTGTGTCGGATACGCGTTTGACCAACTTGGCGTGTTCCTATGATACTGTTTGTGACTGTATGGACTACCAAAATAATAATTTCATATAAATTCACTAGATCGTAAATCGATCGTACGCGAAAATTTGTGACGGTTACATACTTCCTAATATACATTAATGTCACTCGATCAAATTTACATTTAGACAATAATTTTTCATCCTAATACTCCGTACTTACAATTTTACACACGAAATTGCTTTTGAAAAAAATGAGAAGCTAAGAAATCAGTACAGTGTAGAAGATTTGACAACAAAGCTGCTAAATATTGACTTCACAAATTATGTGACTTACCTGTATAATTTTAATAATTTAATTGATACATGTATATGAGCATGCAAGATGTCATAATTTTGAACATAAAATAATAAATCGACTTCGAAAAGACAAAGCGGTTATTTCGATTATATTCCAATTCGGCACAGACTAAAAAGAGAAAGTCACTCGTTAACCCTTGTACTATATACCATTCGTTTCGGTGGGCAAAATAAATTATACGTAAGTCACGGCGCGTAAATTAACCCCAATATGGCGGTTTTCGCGCTCGCCTCGCTCGCTAACGCAAGTCCGCCATTTTGGCCACCCCAAATTGACGGACCTGCGTTGGCGAGTGAGGTCTACGTGCCGGGTTCTGTACCACAAGCTTCATGTTTCAGAGTATTGGAGACTGATATAAATTACAAATTATATTTTAGTTATTAATTCATTATAATGCTTATATGCAACTCAGTTTAATTATAAAACCAACAAATCAGACCTGACTAAATATACAAAGTATTAAATGGCTTGGGTACACGAAGACAACTGACACTCAACACAAATGTCGACGTTAATATAATTGATCAAGTTCCCAAGTCAACTTACAAACAAGTAACTTTGTTTCCAGGGAAAGGATACATTATTATGGTATATGATAAAAAGACGTATTAGAAGCGACTTTTCAAAAATTTTAATCTTTATAACCTGCTCAAACACAAATAATTATACTTACTAATTGTCCATCTTAAAGCTGCGATAAGCAGACTGACATTAATTTAAACGCAAATATGACATTTCTATAGACCATCAGTGAAAAAGCCGAAACTACTATAGCCAATGACTAAGCGTTAAACCACTCTTCCTTTCTAAGTTAGCAGATATAGGTTTTATTTAAGATTTTACTGACCGACTTAAAATCAGAGTATGTTTTTATCAACATTTGAGTCAAGTGTAGTCAAGTAGTCTCATAAACCCTGGCCATAAGAACATAGCATCAGGTCTGATTCACTACAAAATAGACCAGCACGGTCGACCGAAATTAACAATATACAAACAAACATACATACATATACACGAGCGAGCATTTACACATTTCGGGAATCACACCTACCTTGAGACTATCGTGTCATTACGTTACACTCATTAAACGATACACACCTTTAAGTTAGCCAGGATAAAATATACCATTATTGTCAAGGCTGTTTAACTATACTCAGATATACAGTATACTATACAATTATTATAATGTCAGGAAAATTACATACAGGAAAATTACATGCAACTAGAATCGAACACTTATCACGCTCCTTGAATATCTATTGATGTTTTGACGATACCCTTTATTTAATTACCTAGCTCTCATTCTTTGACATTTAGTAGAGATAGTTAAATATCACTGACATTTATTCTGATTGAGATTAAAAATCAGTTTTGTGTGTAATTTTTTTAAAATCAGTCCCACCACTCTTAAGTTATAAATGGTGTGATAAACATGACGTTAGTTTAACAAATAAAAATATCGGACTGTACAATGACTGGGCAAACAATCCCACACGAGTGTGACGTAATGACAGATGACCCGAGGCGGCTGGTACAGAAGACTCACGTCACACGCCGCCCGCGCCGCACCGCTGCCACGCCGGGCGTCCGCCTGGAATTTTACACCATACTAATGTTAAGTCGGCTATACATTGTTGTGTAGGCCAATGCGAGCGTCGGCAAAAAGGTACAAGGCAAGTGCTAATGTCCACGTTGGACAAGTTCCTCGAATGTCAATGCATGCGGCCAATGTAGACGAGTGTTTTGTCAATGCCATCTGTCATTAGTTTGTACGTTGTGACCTAGTCAATAAAGCACAATTGGCTGTGTATCAAAACAGCTGCTCGGCCTTCGCGCGCCTCGTCTAACTAGATCTATAAGACTAGTCACTTATTTAAATGACATATTAATTTGGTGGAGTTTAATCTTTTTGTTTACGTTAAGATGAAATTGGATCTGAACATAATATCGTTAAGGCACGCATGCTTTATCTCACTAATAGTTACAAAATTTGTGTATAAGCTATCAGACTCTTATTATTATTACAATTTACATTAGTACTTGAAGCAAAAAATTTCAGTTCAGTTTTACGAGAATGTTTTCATGAGAGCTTATATATATATTTTAAATAATGCTTAGAAATGCATGCAATAATAAAAATAACAACACACACTACCTCAGATTATTAACACACTACCATAAGTTTGATACATACCAATTTTGTTACATTTTTATATTTTCTATGCAATTGGCAAAATAACACTTATAAAGTTCGACCACAGGCCGACCTACTCGAGGTACTATTCTGTACTGTACTGTATTGTACTATTCTCACCGGTAGCGGGCGGTCCTCAGCTGTTGGCCATGTTGTCGTCCGCCTGCGCCGCGCCCCCCGCGCCCGCCGCGCCCCCGCCCGCCCGAAGCCACTCCACGAACTCGTCCAGCATCACAGGCCCTGAAACAGCACAATCATACTATTTATATATAAAATATAAATGCGAATGTTTGTGTGTATGTTTGTCTGTCCTTCCTGCTGAACAGATTAGAATGTAATTTGGTACTTAGTTTGTAGTTTTGATTAATATATAGGCTACTTTTTCCCGGAAATATGTACCGTACTTCGGGATGTATAGATTTCCTTTCGCGCGGACAGTTGCAGTCAACATTCTACTACTTTTGTCCTAAAGTTTGTGAGGATGGATGAATGTTTGTGACACCTTCACGCAACCACTACTGAAGGGATTTTTATGAAATTTGGTATGGTAGTGGTTTAGGGTCTGGATTAACACATAAGCCACTTTTTATCGTGGCAAAATGTACGGTTCCCGCGAGATTTCTTCTTGCGCTTACTAAGTTGCAGGCAACATCAACACCATCTTATATTATAAATTGGGTTATCGTCAATCGTGTTCAACCCAATTTACAAAGGGGGCGAAGCCGCGGGCGTCCATGAAAATGACGACGCGGCGATTGCAGCCGTCGAAAGACGACGAGACCTGCAATTGTGCTGCGGATGACCGAGTGCTGTTTGTCTGTGAGTGGTTGATCCACCAATAGTACAGATCAGCTTCTGGTGGCGCCACCATCGTGCCCTGGCCCAACGGCGCTGCGCGGGCTGGACATACGTACAGGCGCCGTCGGGGTCGTAGGCGGCGAGCGCGGCGTCGACGGTGCGACTGAACTCCAGGATGTTGCACCACTGGTCGCGGTTGACGACGCGGTAGCGGCGCGCGCTGGACAAGAACTCGGCGAGGGGCGCGCGCAGCGGCCACCGAGGCAGCAGCACGGCGAGTAGCGCGCGCGCCACGCCCGCCTCGAGAGAGCGCTGCTCCTTGTCCTGGAAACAGATGTCAGAGAATTTTAGTGTAGTTGGAAATTTCTCGAACATTTTCCTCATTGAAATACTCGTGAGACATGCAGGTGATTCAAAATTGATTCTAAATACACTGGATTCTAAAATATTACTAATTGTGGTATTGGTGTTATAATATACTGGGTGATTCTTTTATTCTGTTTCAAGAGATACAGATACATGCATGTATTGAATGAAAAATAGAATTTAAAATTTACAGAAGCATTTGTGTCAAAGGTTAAGTCAAATATTAAAAAATATTTCCCGTCCGAGAAGCCGTTTAAATACGCTTCAATCATCAATAGGGTGACAATTATCTGTAATTTCAACATATTTTCTGGAATAATTTTTGAAATATAAATTGGTAAGTTAAATAATGATTTTAATTAGCAGTGCAATGTTATACAACAAATTTTCACCAATTAGATAAATAAAAAAGGTAAACCAAGAATTCCATAGTACGCTATTTCATATGTACCTATAATATACCCTTATCCTCTCGAAACGGAATTAAAATCACTCAGTATTTATGGAGTGAGCAATATCATGTTATTATTATACTGTAGGTTCTTGGTGGAAATTCATGTTTCACAGTAATAACACAGGATCATCATCACCTGATGATGACTTTGTCGACAGTGTGTAATATATTAAAATTAATGTAAAATACTTATTAAAGTGGAAATAGTGCAAGAAATCCTGTGTGTTATTACTGTGAGAAATATCAACTTTATAAACACGGCCTGTAAATAATAAATGATGATTTACATATTATATTCAATAGATTATTAAGCAATTCATTCATTTAAATTATAATGAATACAGAATGTGGTAGAAAATGAAATTAATATTTCATAATATACAAGTTGTTGCCTTATTTCTTACTCTCCACTCGCTCACCAACACAATACACATATTATGGTAACTTCATGGACATCCAAAGGAAACTGGGCTACTTAACGTTTTACCATACTAAATAATAATTTTTTGACATGCCCCACTAATACGTTGCGTCGTCAAACACAAACGAAGAGGGAAGGTGGATGATGTGCTGCGTTATCATCCCCTTGCGTTGTCATGTCGTGAGTCGACGCAACGCAGGCGTGAGATAGCGTTCGGGCGAGGACACAACACTGCGGAGCGACGACGCGCGACGCGTCGCCAAAAACGACGTCGCAACTAGCATTGCAATAAAATTTACAGGAATTGTACGACTTCCATAGCGACGGCGCAACGCAACGCACTAACATAAATTTTCAATTTTATTAAATGAGTCTGGATATTACTATTATACTCACCCTTGCAAAATCATATGAGTATCGGTATATAGCTTTGAACATGTACGGGTCGTTGAGTATGTTGCGGAGGAATTCTAACTTATTCTGTAGTTTGTGCACGTTGTCGCACTGCAGTTCTGTTAAACCTGGAAATATATTATAAGTACCATACATTATTTTTTAATTAATTCTTAATTATTTTTAATCTCATAGAAATTAGGGTGTTTTGATATTATTTCTGCCGCTGCGCAAAACCGACTCACACAAAGCGTCATCTGACGGTATGAGTGGTATCGAAAACTGTCAATAAGAATTTTTAAATTCCTATTTTGTCGCCAGGCGGCGTGTCGTATTTGGGTCGGGTTTGTCGTGCCATAGCTGTCGAATGTCACGAACTTAAAAACCCTCATTGTTCAAAAATAAATATAATTTTTTATATCAGCCTATTCAAATAAAATATTTTTGTAAATGAGCACAATATTCTTTTACATTACATAGATCTATTAGACACAGTGATTACTTTAATTTTTTTTAATTTAAAGTCTATTATCACCGGAGTGTATGGTATCAACGGAGGAGTATGATATTTGGCACAGTTAACGTTAATGTGGAAGAAGGTTTACAAAACTTTAAATTTTTTCTTAAAATAATGCTTCAAAATACATAAATTATTAAAATAAAAAACAACCCAATACCTCATTACTACCTTTATCACTACCTTTATTCAAATCAGATTTTATAGTAACAAAGATTGTTACCCTTTAACCACTCCTCTTGTGTGAAGTAGCCCATTTGTTTAGCTCCCATTTTGTACGCTATGACCAGCATCACCACATTCTCAGGATCCACGCTGAGGTCCTCGCAGAACTTCTCCATGCCTTCTGGCCCTGTGAATATCATATTATATTATGTGATGCAAAAACGTTAAGTATAGTTTTAGGAGACGGACTTGTGCGAACGGAGGAGTATGAAATTTTATGTGAAAACAGTTTGCAAAAAGCTATTAGCTATTATATTTATATAAATTATGCTTAGAAACACACAAGATTGATAAAAATAAAATGACACACTAGCTCACTCATACTAACGTGCTTTTATAACAGATTAGATGTTGGTTTGACTCAATTGTCAATCTTTTTTTCACAATAATGACCACATTTACATATTATTATCCTTAAAAAAGTTAAAACTTAAAAATTAAAATATGAATTATGGTCGAATGTCGACCACTGCCGTCCTCAAGTAGATACATTATTATATTATATTTTTGTATGGTTATTTTGGAACATGTACCTAATAAAAATATGTCCATCTTCATCCTGGTTCAAATTTCATTCTTATATAACACTAGATTTTGCCCGCGATTTTTAGAAAAAGTTTCTTACTCACATTAACTTTAGACATAAGTTGAGCAGATAAACTTAAGGACCCTGTTATAGGATTAGCTCCATCTCAATACGGTGAAATAAATTACAGTAAATGCTGATTAATAAACAATTCGATGGAAGTGTTACCTAAAACATCTGGTTCAGATACAGTTGTGTACTCTTTGAACCACGCCAAACATTTCTTCACACTGAAGCTTGTGTCCTCTGACTTGGAATGTCTTCTTGAACTGAAATGTAAAAATGTTTATGTGAAACCAAAAACTATTTCTATGAATTTATGAATCGCTTCAGAAGCAAACCTTCTGACAATTTATTTTGAATCTTTAATTCAGAATACATCAATATTGTGTTACACTAAACAAATTCTTGTTGGTTTACACCCATGAATAGTTGAGGAGGGGAGGTTCTTTTCAAAACTTGACTATTCCACTTTTTGTGTTGTTTACAAAATCCGAGAAAATAGTTAAATAACTAACTTTTTTTTCGAATTATACAAGGAATATAACTATTTTTGACGAAATCATGTTTTTTTTCCTGGTGTTATTCAAGTTTACGCCCAATTTTATTTTAGCGGTGTGTAAATTTGAGTTAACAAAAAAAAAAAACAGTTTCATCAAAAGTGGAATGTCAAGTTTTGAAAACCAGCTCCTCAGTTGTTAGTAACTTGTAATACTAATAGTTGTTAATAATAATCATGCAAACTGTTAGTGTGCCCATAAATAAAAATTAATCAAATAAACAAGGTTCTATGGAAAAAGCTATTAGTTCTTTACATATGAAACTGGCGTTTTATAAACATAATATATTTATTTAATCAAAGTATATACCAATGCTATCTATGCACTTTTGCCATCTCATAGGTAGTTTATTGATTCCTTTACGAAAGAAACCATTCGGACAGGAATCAATAAAATCTTTGAAGGCGCTTTGGACTGCCCCATCGGAGTTGAATTTTTTCCCTTGCAAGAAGTTATCCAAATTTCGAAAAAAATGGTAATCTGTTGGAGCAAGGCCCGGGGAGTATGGTGGATATCTTAGACATTTTAATTGAAGCCCCCTATAATTTGGTAGCCGTCTGTTGTGCAGTGAGTGGTCTAGCGTTGTCCTGAAGCAGCAGTGGCCTAGAGCGAATGATCAACCTCTGTTGTTTAACAGCTAGCTTTTTCATCATGATTTGCAGTTGCTGGCAAAAGATATCTGCCGTAATCGTCTGGCCAAATTTAAGAAAGCTGTAGTGAACGACACCGGCACTAGTCCACCAAACGCTCACAAGTAACTTTTTTGAGTCAATTTTCGCTTGGGGCAGGCTTTGGCTGGTTCGCCAGGGTTTGGCTATTGCGATGAGCGTTTCCGATTATCGTACAGGATCCACTATTCATCACAGGTAATGATTCGATTTAAAATCCATTCATTATTGTGCTGGTTGAGTAATGTAACGCAACAGTCGACGCGCGTTTGTCGGTTTGCTGCACTCAATTCATGAGGTACCCACCTTTCAAGCTTTTTCACCATCCCAATTTGCTTCAAGTGGATTAAAACAATTTTATCACTAACACCGCAGCCTGCAGCTAACTCGGACGTGGTTTGCGATGGTCCGCTTCCACAATAGCCTTCAATTCTTCATTATCAACTTTGGTGTCCGGCCGTCCACGGGGCTTGTTCTGCAGGTCGCAATTTCCAGAACGAAAACGTTGGAACCAAAAACGCACTGTGCGACACCGCCTACGCATCATTAATCCTTCGACCCGTTTCTGCAGCACTGGTGCCAAGGTTGGAACTCGTACTCGATGATAATACAATATTTCAAGTTTTCCGTTTTGTAAACAGAGTGACGCAAAGAAAAAATCAAAAGAGGAAAAAACAAATGAATTACAGTTTTCGAAACATGCATTTGATGAGTAAATAGTGGTATAAATTTGAAATTGGTATTCCTAACCAAAGAAGATATATTTGAGATCAAAGTGGCCAGTACGACAAAACGCCAATTTCATATGTAAGGACCTAAATTTGGGACAGATGCATTTAAAGTGCGCCCCCGCACGTACCCTGCTTTTCATATACTAAGTTTTCATGTACAACTGTAAGTGTTCATGTAACTGCACATAGATTAAGAACGGGTCATTTGCCTCTCAACAATGAATGCCCTTTTTAATGAAAAAGATTGATTGATAACTGTGACACTTGTAGAGTAGTTTAGGATGTACTTACATCATTTTCTTATAGAATGCACGCGTTTATAACAAGAAACACATGCGCTAATTCTCTCTTAAACTGAATCAATATGATGTTGGATTATTAAATAAATTATTAGCAGAACCTACGTTCGACGCAGCTAAACAATTTTCTTGGTGGTGAGTTATTATCTTAGAATTGGACACTAGATTATTGTTTATGTATTAGGTACTTTAATTTATTATATTGTTTAACTAACAGGACCGACATGCAATTTTTTATGAAGACCCTTAAAATAAAAGAGTAAAATAAAAATAAACAGCTGTGGACCTGGAGTTCCTCGACCTCTTGTGATGGTGGTGCTCCTCTAGGGACGTGGTGCCGGGCAGCAGCTCGGCCGCCGGCGCGCTGCTGCGGGTGCGCTTGCTGCAGCGAGGCATCGCTCTACCACCCTACAGTATAGTAAACAGTGTTAAGCTGGGACTGTAATATGCTCCGGAATCTGGAACGTTGGTGAAAATTCAGAGCAGTAAAATTAGAACCCTGGAAAACCTACAAATTACAATAGAAATGTAAATCGAACACATGAGTGTCGAGTCAAATGTCAATATCATGTATGATGACAGCTAGACACTCGAAACTTCCACTTTCAACTCTATTGTACTAGTGCAGAGTTCTATCTTCAGTGCTCTGAATTTTTCTCGGGGCCGCCGAGTTTCGGATCATATAGCCCCAGTGTTATATACAGTCTTCTGAGATTCGCGCATCTTATTTTTATCTCAGAGTGAATATGTACCTTACGTTGTGGACATATGTTCTCCCCTATATTTGCTATACCGAGTTTCAAAATTTCAGTTTACAGCGACTGCACTAGTATGAATTCACTACGCTTATTAAACTTACGATCTATTCATTTGTGACTATACATTTTTGTACTACAGAGACAGGATCAATTTGGTATGAGATAGCCGTTGCTCGACATGCAGACAAGCTGAAGACGGAAACATGAACACAGAGTATGTCAATTAGTGAGTCTACTTCTCACAAATTAGGCCGTTTCCATTACTGTGAGCATGTTTAAATATCTTGTCTGATGTCTCTGTTGCATTAGTAACATAAGTGCCTGAAAAAATCAACTGTGTTATATCTATACTAATATTATGAGAAAAGGTATTTGTTTGCTTTGAACAGGCTCAGAAACTACTCGGCCGATTTTGATAAAATTAGGCACATATATAGAGTAGACTTGTAGGGAAGGGTATAAGCTACTTTTTATCCCTAAAAAGTACAGTGCGCCCTTGTGATATTGTATTTACACGGGATTGTATAGGCTAGTGAGAAATAGGCAGAAAAACATTGTTAAAAAAACTTATTCTATAACTTCTGAAAGAAAATGTTCTGATTTTGAGTACAAATCAAACAAAGATTAAGATTTAAAAAATATTGTAGCAATGAATTGTAAAATTGTTAAGCAATAAAATGATAGGGTTTTATATTTTTGCTAAAGCAGTTAATATAACTTAATGCTATAAAATTGAAGTCAAGTTCCTTGAGGAAAAAACCCTACTACTACAATAAATGTGAAAGTTTGTGAGGATGGATGGATGTTTGTGACTCTTTCACGCAAGAACTACACAGGTATGGTTACAGGTGGTAACAGGTTTTGATAAAATTAGGTATGGTAGTAGTTTAGGCTTTGGATTAACACATAGGCTAAATTTTTATCCCAAAAAAGTAGTGTTCCCATGGGATACTGTATTTAAGAAGGACAAAGCTAGCCAGGCTTGACTCGTGCAGCAAAGAGTTAAGACCACAGAAACTTACTATCTCATACAATGCACAAAAATAGCAACTGGTCTTACATCTTGTTTCATAGCAGACACTGTTCTTCCAATAGCGCTCAGTATCAAACAATTCTATTTAATACTGAGAATCATTGGAAGAATAGTATGGAAGTAGTATTTCAGTTACTTCTTAATTTATTCCTTACTACTAAGCCTAGCCTTATCTACGGTTGCCAAACTTGGGTCTACACAAACTGGAAAGGCCCAATTGGAAAGAAGAAGGTAGGACACCCCAAACACCGATGAGAGGATGACATTAAAGCCACAGCAGGATCAAACTAGAAAACCTTAGCCACAGAAAGAAAAGAGTGGGAGGCATTGGAGGAGACCTTTACCCGAAAAGGGACCATATCGAGGAAGAGAAAAATTACCATACTAACACTAAGTATAAGCACTAAACTAACACAACTAACAATTAAAAATCATAATGTAACCTTTGATATGGAATAAATGGCTTTATTATTATTATTTCTTAATTATTGGCGCATGGGTTGTACTTACTTAATTTTCTATTTTATTTCTATTTCTATTATCTAACTTTGCTATTGAATTGTTGTCTATGTAATTGATCATGTACAATATTAACATAGTTCATGCTCAACCAGTTTCTAAACATTTTCTTTTAAACTATGCCTCAAAATATTGAAACATAAAGGAATGGACCGCAACAACTGCAGACCAGAACGCCAATCCTCGTAATCAATTTATACTTTCGTTTTAATATTATTGAATTATGAATAAATCGTGGTGATAGCATAAACAGATTTTTGTAGTTTGGACCCATGAAAACGCATTTGATGTTTATGAGAATACCATTTTGCAGCTTTAACATATCGGAACTGGATCGTAACTGTATTCTTTCAGGATTTAATAAGCAGAATCGACGTTCAGGTTGAACTACGTATTTACATGTGAATATGTACATGCGCGGGATTCAACAGTGTTGTTAAGCAATTTTCATCTTATGCCTGGTCAAGAGGCAACTTATTTGATAGTATGTTAATGTTTATTTAGAAAAAAACAAAATTGCAAAGTTATTACAACATATTTAATTGATTTAATCAAAGTTGAATTTTAGTAATTTTCACAAATTTGATACACATTTTTCCTGAAAAGATCTCTGATTATGAATCTCCTGAAAGTTTTTACCCGAGAATCTATTTATACAGTGTAGGTATAAGCTTATCAATATTTATACAACAGAAAACACAATAACAGCTGACATAACCATACAAGCTGCAAGGTTTATACAATTTGGGTACCAAACATGCTGACACTTGCTCTATATGCTTCTTAGTTGATGTGCATGCTCAGCTGAAAACTACAATAGTGTGGTGTTTTTGAAAACGTTTAGGTAATATTATCTTTCAACCATTACATACACCTTAAAACTTTTTTTATATAACAAAAACACTGAAATTATGGTTTGTTAAGCTAAAGTAGGTTTATAAGTTATGAATCATAAATAACTTTTGATTATTGGGCGTTTCTCATGCGAATTATTCCACTTTACAAAGACACCTACACTGAAGATACGAAAAACAAAACCAAAATTCTCTAATGAACAAGTACATAGTTTAATTAAAGGGTTTGGATATAATCTATCTGTATCATGTATTACATAAGTTATACTTACGATGGGTGGCAGATTCGATATAAAATTAGAAAACTTAAAAGGATTGTCGTCTCCTATTTTGCGAACTTGAGAAGACAGTTTGGCGAAAAAATGTCTTCTTGACAGGTCGATATTAACCTGAAAACAAAAAATCAATGTGGCGAATTAATATTAAAAAGATAAATTAAGTGCTATTTTACAAGTTAAGGAGTAGATACCTGCAATTTTACTGCAAAACAGGTACATAAACGGTAAAGTTGTATGGAATATGAAAATCCGTAGAAGGATGTCGACTCAATTCATATTAATACAAGAAATTAAAGATAAGATCAGTAAAAAACTACAGATTCTACAAGCTACGGATTAAACATACCCCTTAAAGAATTAAAAATTAAAACAAAGCTAAATTAAAAACCACAAACAGCGACAAACACTAGAAAACATAAATAATTATTAATTCTAAGTCCTCAAAAAGAAACTTGTTTTTTTACTTGTTCACAGACAATATAAATTATAAAAAAAACATGGCGCACAACCATAGAGTAGCAAATCTATGGCGAGTCTATGGTAAATTTATCATTATTTTATTAGATCTTTACCTATGAAATTACGGTTTTGCAGTACTGGCGATTTCAAATCAAAATAATTTTTCTTTGGCTAAAAATTCTAATTTCAAATTAATTTTATTAAACAGGGTGAGCATTACTGCAGATGTGTACTGTGAAGAACTGAACACAATGATGGATAAGCTGGCACATCTCCAACCAGCATTGGTCAATCGCTCGTCTCCGCTGCTCCTGCACGACAACGCGCGACCTCATACTGCACAGCAGACGGTTTCCAAGTTGCAAGAACTGGGGTTGGAAGCTCTCCGTCATACGCCCTACTCACCAGACCTTGCGCCTACAGACTACTACTTTTTCCAGAATTTGGATAGCTTCTTGACGGAAAAAAATTGCTGCCGAGAGGCAGTACAAAATGCCTTTGAAGAATTTGTTGCCGCCCGTCCAGCTGATTTCTTTAATAAGGGCATCAATAAACTGCCACTGCGTTGGCAAAGATGCATTGATTGCATGGGTGATTACTTCGATTAATACAAATAAAAAATACATACACAAATAAATTCGTTTAATTTTTTTCATACAAAACGGCAAATACAAAGACTTAATATTTTGTAAACGTTATAAGTTTCGAGTGTTTTAAGTAAATTATAATTATTGTTTATTCTTACTTTCTTCACATGTTCGAGACGTTACAAGTCATTTATTCGGTGGCTAAACGACATGCTCGGTGCTCCTGGTGAGGGTGGCAAAATGTAACGGGAAGTAGAAATATACTTAATAAAAATTATTGTGAGTTGAAAAGAGTCACGTATACTTTTAGAGTCAGTGTTGTTTACCTAACATTATAAGCGATTAAAAACTATACATCTTGTTTGCACAATAAAGGGCATCGCAAGTAGTTTTGCCGGGGAATTCAATTGGTGATCTTGTGGTTTTTGTATTGTCTACATAAATTTGTGTTATTTTCGTTCTTAATATGTAATATTGGTAGAATATTAACCATTAAATATTCGTTAACGTGCACAAGTGTGGGCAAGTGGTACAACTTCAAAAAACGTGCTATTTTGTGTATCCTCCAAAACTCCCTAGGAACTTTCAGTAAAGCTTCTACTGAATCGACTGACTTAACTCACTGACTATTATTTTGGACTTTGACTAGACTTTAGACTTGACGATTTAGGAATACGGTGTTGAAAATTGAAACGAAAATTCTATTTCCCGCCTTTTTGTACGAAACACAAACACTGGCAAATGGTTATAAGCTGATGCCATATATTAAAAAAAAAGAACATCGCAAAAAGTGACATCTGACAGCTTTTTGACACGACAAGTACTGTCGGGCTACCAAGCGCCCCCTGGTGAGGCTAGACCGTAAGGATGGCACTTGAAATGAAATCAACAATAATTAAGGCCACAAGTGGATTATGAACTTCTCTAAAATTTATTTTAAAACATTGGTTAAATGAATAAAATATTGTGATTTTCAGTGAGTATAACAAAATAATTTCCAAAACCTATTCACCCAAAATTGCCAAAAAGAGGTCATGTTTAGGAACATTTTTCTGCTCTGTAATCTGTATATATCTATAGGTGGGTAGTTAAAGGGCCATACCGACCATTCAGTCTGAAAACCCAAGGCCGCGGACTTGTAGGCAAAAAATATAAATTATTGACACTAATGACGGCTATTAGTATGTACCGGCGCTGGATTTGCTGGATGGGCCGTGAGTATGGCGCTTTACTTTGTTTGTCAAAATAAGCTACCACTAAAGTAGTTTGTCCGCTATCTATATATAGCAAAAGTTAATAGATATAATCCTTTAAATTTTCTGATAAATAATCCAACAATAATAAAATTGATTTGGAAAAAGCACAAAAAGTCTCAAAATTTTCACGTGTAGTGTTGTGTGTAGTATTAGGCGTGCCTTGTCAGTCCGTACCAGGCCACTGTCAAACAACACATTATGTAAAAGACGCGACCCATAGATGTATTATAATAAATTATGACGCGCCCCTAAAGTCTGCTGTAGAAAAGAGTTTATATTTTAGTTAATAACTAGCTGTTCCGACACACGTTCTGTCGCACCTATAAATATAGTGTTATTATTTTCCCCACCATTTTTCCAATATTTTCACCGTTTAAATTTCAATACCAAAATTAGTCAAATTGGCCCAGCCAGTCTCAAGTTTTAGCGAGACATTGGAATGGCAATTCATTTATATTATATTTATGATAAGATTTTCCATTACTTTGTAATTTTCCATATCAAATCACACATTTTATAAACTTTATCACGTCCTACGGGAACGGGATAAAAAGTATCCTATGTCCGTCTCCTAGTTCTAAGCTACCAATTTTCAGCCAAATCGATTCAGCCGTTCTTGAGTTATAAACAGTGTAGCTAACACGACTTTCTTTTATATATAATCCCCCTTACATAGATACTAATAAAAATATTTAAACAGTGGATAGTTAAACAATGATTTGTCTTTATCTGATACGTGGAAAAAGTAGCTTGACAGACAAGGACAAAACATTCTATTGCTTATCCGTTGTGTAAATATTTTTATTAGTAAGAGGGATAGATTATATCAAAAGGTACTTACTGAATAATCGATAAAAATCAGTTTTAAACTAATAATTTCGCTAATATAAAGGCATTTATTAAATTTTAGTGGTCATACAAGATTATAAGGCTGGGACTATAATATGCTCCGGAATCCGGAACGCCGGTGAAAATTCAGAGCACTGAATTAAAACTCTGCGCTAATACATTCGAGTGTCGAGATGTCATATACCTAGGTAACACTGAAAATGTTTAGAAAATTAAAAACGGCTTAATGTAGAAAGTTGCCAATACTTTTATTGTTTTTCGAAGTAATCTCCGTTACTTAAAACCACTGAGAAAAGCAGTGGGCCCATTCTTCCTTAGGGGTCTCTTCTATGGCATTTTCGTACGCTTTCACCGCATCTTCAGGGCTCGTAAAGCGAATACCTCGAATTTTATCTTTAGTTCTTGGGAATAAATGAAAGTCGCAGGGCGCCAGGTCAGGACTGTATGGCGGATGACTCATTATCTCGACACCTGCCATTCAAATACAGCATTTGAGTCACCGCCGTTGAACTTATCTAACATTTGGCGACACCAGTCCATGCGAAGGTTTTTCTGGTCGTCGGTTAAAGTATGGGGAATCCATCTGGTACAAAGCTTCCTGACGCCTAAGTGTTCGTGTAATATTTTTTGAACTTGACATATACCAATGCCTAGGCTTGCCCGTATCTGCTGATAGGTCACTCTCTTATCTTCCTCTATCATGCGTCGCACAGCACTGATGTTATCTTCAGTAGTCGCTGTTAAAGGACGTCCCTCACGCGGATCATCATTGAGATTGCTACGTCCACGCTTAAACTCGTTAAACCAATTGTAAATAGTAGCACGAGATGGGGCTTCATTAAGAAATGCTAATCGTAGCCTATCATAGCTTTGTTGTTGAGTAAGCTCACAACGAAAGTCATAATAAATCATTGACCGAAAATTTTATCGCGTTAGGTTCATTTTCACGTGTAACAAGAGTTTTAGATTTGCCGCCAATTCACAAAAATGACAAATGAATGCAATATTATACTACATTAGGTTACCAAAGAGTTCTAAAATTGAAATTCAAAAAAAGTTTTCATTAGCAATGTTTCTAACTGGCCAGTTCTAAACATTTTCAGTGTTACGTTGTATGACATTAACATTTGACTCACACTCGTGTGTCTGAGTTTTATTTTCAATGCTCAGAATTTTCTACGGCCTTCCGGATTCCGGATCATAGAGTCCCAGCCTGATAGTCAATATAGTAGCGGTGGGTACAAGTATCAAACCTCTTGTACCCACCGCTTCTAACACGTGTTATCTTAAATGATACACATATTTCTGTGCAATAATAAGCCACAAAAATTGCTTGAAAATAACCACGGATAAGATAAATGAGGTTGGATTGGCAACCGTGATACTTTTACTTGAAAACCAGCGTCGCCGCCTGTCTCCCATCAATGCACTCCACTACATAAGAAATAATAATACATACACGAATTACGCACACTAATTAACAAATCACACCTAGAACAGAGGGCTGCGATTTGGTACTCACACTACGTTGAGTCGGTAACGTTACGACACAACCACATGCTCAAAATTCACACGCACGCTAGGGCTTGCTATGGTCGATAGGAATTTTCGATAATGAAAATGGTCAAACTTGAATCTTGAAATCATCTTAGTTTCAGTTAGATTTACGATTTATGAGCCCTAACTTTTGAATGCGGCGGGGGGAGTAGCGGGGCAAGTATGGTTGCGCGTGTACAATATGTGCATCCCCACTATTTTTGCCGAGGGCTCATCATAAATCGTAAACCGTCCTGTAGCTATTGGTAATTGAATGAAAAATGTTAATAACGGGAGCACTAGTAATTTTATACTAACTAAAACATTGTGTCAAAGGCGAATTTAATTGGTATTGGGATAGAAAATGAAAAAAAATATCAACATGTATTACCTTTATTTGTAATCAAAAATAATTAGAAAATTAAAGCAAAAAAAGAAGTCGATGGTCGATAAATATTATGTAGCAAAAAAAAGACTAGCAAAATTTTACTACCGAGAACAGTAGTAACTCATTCTGAAGAAAAATAATTTGTCGATAAATCATCGATCACTGACTGCACTATCCAGGCGACCGAAACCGACGTGACGCGAACGAGTCGAAAGGCGCGGTAATTTGGCTCACTTCGCAACCCATTGCGCGTCAGATGTGTCTTCTCGCGAAATATTTGCGTACTTCACCAGCAATGTATATTTTCTGTGATTCTTGGCTTAATTGTCGTTTCTACTTAGAATTTCATAATTCGAACTAGTTTTTTGGGAAAAATACTAAAAAGCTAAGGTTTTTATGCTTACCGATGAAAAGAAATTTCTCCTTGTTTCATACTTGATGTCTGACTCTTTAATTTGCACATAACAATCGCACAACACGGCATTTTCAAAGGATTTTAGCGCTGCTCCGTACTGCGAGGCAATCAACAAGCGAGTAAAAAGTATGAACGCGTGGTTCGGTTGAAGTATGATTGTTTAATCATACTTGTGGCGCGTCTGCCCCGCGCACATTTCCAATCCAACCTCATTTATCTTATCCGTGAAAATAACAAAAAACCTAATTAAACTTTTAGCATTGCATCATGCATGTAGCATGCTTAAAAAATCACATTTTTTATTTTTTTATGTTGTTCATTTATTTTAAAGACGCATAAGTACTCAAAAAAATGAGTTATCTTGAAACTTTGCTGAGCGGCGGATAGATGGTGCGCAACGCAAGATCTATCACGTTACGAGCAGATGGATCGCCTGATATTCAGCGATTACTGATGCCCATGCCACGTTATAAAGCTCCAGAGGAGTTACAAGTGCGGTACTGACCTAATAATATACTTTATTGAATTATATAGTAAAACGGAAAACCTTCTGATCCAAGCTTTAGTTTACATAACATTGGTTAGGGGAAGTTTCAGTTATGTAGCCTTTACAAGTTAACAACTTATTATTATGTACCTACATTTTCTTCTACTAGGTACTACTGCAGTCTTCAAGTTAAAGACTCTTAAAGAAGTAGCAATCACACGGTTTTTATTTTTTGTATTTGTAGTAAATACAAGCAAAATGGATCCATTGAGTCGCCCCAACCCCTAGCCGGCGATTGGCGACCCCTCTCAATCCCTCTGTCGGTTAGTTTGTCGCGGGTCCTGGCGAGAGCGCCGCGCTTCGCGCCATTCCGCTCCGCTACGATCTTTTTCCGAACGAGTGCAATATTATTCGAATTTCGAACGTGTTCATTTTATTTTTTATTTTCGGCCAGTATTAGCCGTGCCGTATTGAAATTGTTTTTGACAGTTCGTTTCGTTGTGTGAAGTTTTTTGGACGCCTGCATTTTACTTACGTAAGTATATTTTGCTGCAATGCGATATAATATTTTATTAGACACCTGAGCGCGACTCGAGTGCTTCGATTGTAGTTTTTCTAACTACATAATATTATTAATATTATTCCAGTCTTATATTCGATCAACAGTAAATATCAAAGTTAATTTCTTTTTACACACACTCGCCCACATCGTCTCCGTCACATTGAATTTCATTTGAAAATTTTCACCTAGGATGCCTCGGTAATTATAATGTACCCACTTTTTTTTTCATTTACTTACTGTCCGTGGCTAGGTATGGGTAGCAGCCGGGTACTCTTTATTTTACAAAAATGTATTATAATACCTTCAATTCATAAATACATAATTCTTAATATCAATGACTTATAAGTAAGTAGGTATGCTTAATATTTTAGGTATAAAGAAGGTACCATAAAAAAGTCTAATACGGTAGCAGTGGTTACTAAATAGTAATCGCGAAGTGTACAAAACGGCTAAAATCACGTTTGTTGTATAGGAGCCCCACTTAAATTTAATTTACTATGTTTTTAGTATTTGTCGTTATGCCGGAAACAGAAATACATCATCTGTGACAGCTGTCTAGATATTATTCTTGATTCTCGAGATACATCCTGGTGACAGGCAGACAGACAGTTAGACATATAGACAGATAGAGAGATACAGATATACGGACAGACGGACGGACTGTCAAGTCTCAGTGATAGGGTCCCCTTTTTACCCTTTTGAGTACGCAACTCCTAAAAAGGCTTAAATAATGTAGGCATATTCTATCCACTCCCATTGAACCTTAAAGTCATAACAAAATATGCGATTTTTAATCAGGGCGGACCCTCCTTTATGGCCGATCCTAGCATTTATAAAGCGGAATTGATTCCCATTTCTTGTATTTTATTTTTTTCTCCGGAATTAAAGGCAAAATACTAGCGAGCGATTTGTTACCATTACGTAAATGGCACTGAGTTTGGAAGTCGTTTAGTGGTCCGCGATTTAATGGTTTTCCAACGTTTTCTGATGGTCTAAATTTGGAAGGCAAGAACGCTTCGAACAGAGAAATACCGCGGCCTCACATAAAACCGGCGTGAAATAGCGCCTGCATAGGTTTTGGCGGAGCGAGGTTCCCTCCCAAGGTCTCACTCCTCAAGGCCAATTTCTCAGATGTCAAAGATTTATCTTTGACTAAGTCTCAGATTAATTACTTAGTGCCTACATATGTATAACATTAAATACTTCTATATATATATAAGGTAAGTGATACAAATAAAGCCTACCTAATTTGAAACACTCATATCTTGATAATTATTCGAAAAAGTTGACAAATAAAAGCAAGGCATTATTCTTTGGTATATATATTTTAAGTAATTAAGAAAACATATTATACTCTTTTATCAAAAATCACTTAAAAAGAGGTAATTCAAGAACCTTAGCTTGAGGCCTTATTAAAACATAGCGATTGAACAAAGCCTATATGTACTAAAATTATATGAATATGGTTATTAAAGTATTAATTATATAAAATTATATATTTCTGAGTCTTCTGTCACGCGTTTTCATGAGATACTTTAACGACTTTCTAAGTTTTTTTACCTAATTTTATGCTTAAATTGCTAGTCAGACTTGAAGTCGCATATTAACAAAAATAAAGAATAATATAAAAAACAAACTAGTACAAAAAAACAAAAATTAGAAAATAAACATATCTACTCAAAAATATTATTCAATATCGAAAAATAAAATTATTTTGACAGGCTTTAATTAAACAAGGTAACTAAATAAGGCCTTAGAATCTATTGGTTACATAATTTGCTTAGGAACATTAATCAGTCTTACTGATAATAAGTAAATACTAATAGAGGTAACTGTAAAATTATTTTTCCTGACAATTGGGACATACAAAAGCATCTAGATCACTTTTTGTCAAGCCGACGCAATCCTCGTGGTACCACTGATGACACTCCACGCATTGTCTCATATCTGCAATCCTCTCCTCTTCACATGCAAGACAGTACCATTGTTCTTTATCTTCAGTTGATTTTGGTTTATTTGGACGTTTCTTATTTTCTTTTGTTGTTTTGTTTTTCCTTTCTTTGTGTTATTCGAATTATTCTGTTTTGGTTTCATATCTGTATTAAATAAATCTTTGGTTACTCTTTGACCTTTATAATTCAAGGCTTTTTTTCGTGGACGGTTCTTAACAACGCTGTAGTCAGGTGTAGGCATAAAATTTTGAAAATCAGTCTTTTTGTTTCTAGCAATTTTAGCCAAAGGTTCGTCATCTTCAGTGTCTTCACCATCAATCTTAGGTAATGTAACGATATTGTGATTTACATTTTCGATGTCACTCTCTGTGTCTGTAGAAGAATAAATTCTTAAGCGCTTCGATGGGATAAATCTGTTTATAAATGCATATATATTGTCCTCATCAAACGATAGACGAGATAAATTGTCTGGTTCATTTTCTGTACTATCACTATATTCTACTAGACGGTGGGTAGTCTGTAAACCACTGAGTCCGGGAAGATTTGCATGACAATTTTGGTCATTAATATTTATTCCAGGTGGTGTGATGTGTTCTATGGGGGAGGCAGATGAAAAAACTCGAAGATCAGGTGTGGCGGGCGATAATGGTAAGGTATTTTCGGCATCGATCAGATTTTGCAAATGCTGAATGTTTGCGATCGGTGAGGACTGACGTGAGTCAGTGTCTATTTCAACATTTGTATCGGATCCAGTCAAATTTCCGTCAAGTATTCTTACGTGTGTATTGATTTTTTGCGAAGATTCACCAAAGTCGTTTGAATTATTTTCACTCATACTTGACGTTTCATTTACACTCATAGACGTGAGTCAGTGTCTATTTCAACATTTGTATCGGATCCAGTCAAATTTCCGTCAAGTATTCTTACGTGTGTATTGATTTTTTGCGAAGATTCACCAAAGTCGTTTGAATTATTTTCACTCATACTCAGGCGCTCTGTCAAGATAGAAGGAGCGAAAGCAGTTTCAGGTATTGCATCAGCGTTTATATGGATAAAGCCCAGTAGATTTGAATCCACTTGTTATATTTGAATACGTCATGGTCTTTGACCAGACCTTAGATAATATTACGTTAAATCGACTTTTAGTGATCTGTTTGGCACGTGTTTGGAACATATATTGCAGAACTTCTTGATCCCAGTACGATTCAAAAGGTTTATAACAAGCTTTGTCAAGAGGCTGTAGCCATGCGTCGTATTGGATGGTAAACAATAAAGTACGTCATGTTTTTCAGCTGTTTCGACAATACGAAAATCCAGATGACATTTAGCACCGTCAAAAATGAGGAGGCATTTGCCAGGGGTTTTATACTTAATTGTTCAATAAAAATTGTAAACAATTCCGTTGTCATACTTCCTTTTGGTGCCATGTGGACAACTGATCCAGGAGGTAAATTATCGTCATACTCAGGCTTCTTCCTTTTACCCTTAAAAATAATCATTGGTGGTATTGGATTTCCTATTGCATTAACACATCCAACTACCGTGACGTTCTCACCATGCTCAGATCCTACCATGTGTACCCTTTTAACACCTTTCTGAGCAATCACTGTTTGTTGGTGATGTAATGTAAGCCGACAACCCTTCTCATCCATATTATAGATTTTTTCGGGATGGTAATGAAGATCTAATTCATCATAAAGCTTACGAACTTCATTAAAATGATGAGCTACTATAGTTTTATTTAATTTCTGAGCTCGAGCTGGGTTTAGAAATTGTACTTTTCGTCTTGCTAAGTTTGAATTTCATTGCAAAAATAATCTCAACCAGCCTTTATCTGCAAGTCCTGTTTCTTTGTTGAAATTATTGGCAATTTTATATTTATCACAAAAAGCAAACGCTTGAATCCGAATCATTTTTGGCGTAAGAGGTACTCCTATTTCAGAAAATTTTATTATCCGATTGACGAAATCAATTTCTTGCTCTTTCGTAAATATTGCATTTCTTCCTAAGCTCTTACGTAAAATACCACTTTTTAGATGATTTCTAATGGTTCTCCTCGGAACACCATATTGCGCCGCAGCTTTGTAAGTCGACAATCGCCCACAACGCACATCAATTACTGCAGCTTCCAAGTTTTCTTCGGACCACGTAGCCCGTTTTCGTATTGGATTAAACATGCTGAGATAAATAATAATCGATCTGTAAATAAACATACTTAATAAAGCTAAAATTCGATAGAATTCTAATAAGGCCCAGGGTCAGCAAAAAGGCCTATTTATTAGTAGGCCTTATTTAGTACTTTATACTTATTAAACGTTACAAGCAGTAATTCATTCGCAAGTTTAAAAAAATTATAATTTAAAGTCATAGTTACCTTTTTGATGAATTATATTGTGATCCTTAAACAGAACTTGAAACATAACTTAAAGATATTACGACAAACTATTACTGCGCTAAGAAAACACCCGTCTGTCACAAACGACCGGCCACCTTCTGTCGCTGTGAGCGCGAGCGGGTTTCTCGCGCACTATTTGCCGAGTCGTGGTGTTGTCGTCTATGCGTGTTTGAAGTATTTTTGATGTAAATATATTTTAACTGACTTTTCCGCACTACAGGCCTTATTTGAGCATAGGCCTTATTTGTATCAAGTACCTTATATTTACTAATTCAAATGACTTTACTCACTTTAAAACAGTACCTATAATCTGTGTAAGTACCTATTATTAAAAAAAAATCTTTTGAACTCCTATATTGAGCATTTGAATTTCAAAATATATTTGAAGAGTAGAAATTACTGAAGAGATAACTACTTGGATTGGAAAGTTTTTGGACTGATTAAATTCCATCTTGAAGATATTAGGTCTTTAGGTATGAAATTGCCGTTTTGTATGAAAAAATTTAAACGAATTTTTTTCATGTATTTTTTATTTGTATTAATCGAAGTAATCACCCATGCAATCAATGCATCTTTTCCAACGCAGTGGCAGTTTATTGATGCCCTTCTTAAAGAAATCAGCTGGAATGGTGGCAACAAATTCTTCAAAGGCATTTTGTACTGCCTCTCGGGTATTGAATTTTTTTCCCGCCAAGAAGTTATCCAAATTCTGGAAAAAGTAGTAGTCTGTAGGCGCAAGATCTGGTGAGTAGGCGGATGACGGAGAGCTTCCAACCCCAGTTCTTGCAACTTGGAGACCGTTTGCTGTGCAGTATGAGGTCGCGCGTTGTCGTGCAGGAGCAGCGGAGACGAGCGATTGACCAATGCTGGTTAGAGATGTGCCAGCTTCTCCATCATTGTGTTCAGTTCTTCACAGTACACGTCTGCAGTAATGCTCACCCCGTTTGGTAAGAAGCTGTGATGAATTACACCGGCGCTAGACCACCAAACAGTGACCATCACTTTTCTAGGGGTAAGTTTTCGTTTAGGGCATTGTTTAGGTGCTGAACCAGGATCCAACCAACTTGCTGAGCGCTTGCGGTTATCAATTTTTCATCGCAGGTAACAATGCGGTTCAAAATTCCTTCATTTGTGTGTCTGTTGAGCAATGCATGGCACGTCTCGACGCGTACTTCGCGCTGGCGATCAAAGTTCGTGGGGCACCCATTTGTCAAGCTTTTTTACCTTGCCAATTTGATGCAAATGGACTAATATTATTTTGACGCTAACGTCGAAAGCTGCTGCTAATTCAGCCGTAGATTGTGTATTATCAGCTTCCACAATCGCCTTTAATTCGCCATTGTCGACCAAAGTCTTCGGACGACCGCGAGGTTCATTTTTCAGGTCGAAATTTCAGAACGGAAGCGAGCAAACCAATAACAGGTGGTGCGATGGTTTGTAGTATTAGCTCCGTAAACGTCGTTGATGTTGCGTGCCGCTTGTGCCGCGTTGCTGCCACGACAGTACTCATATTCCATAATTACTCGAATTTTTAACGTATTCATGATGACGAAAAAGATTGAAATGCGATGAAAATGTAACACTAATCAATAAACAAATGACTACTTTTGGAAAAAGAATTCCATGTTTTTAAAATAAAATTAATTTGAAATTAGAATTCTTAGCCAAACAAAAATTATTTATATTAGAAATAGCCAGTAATGCAGAACGGCAATTTCATAGATTATTATTATATACGTTTTCTGCAAGTTTAAGACTAAATTACTTGTACAGCTTGACAAGAAAAGAGTATGACGCGGTGACAGCAGGAACTAAAAACATTTTCGACTGTATCATCTTTTGATCCTTATTAGAATTTCATCGAAATCCGTTCAATAGTTTTTGCGTGAATGAGTAACAAACATCCAGCCATCCATCCACCCTAAGATTATGGGCGAATTTAGGTCACAAAGGGACCTCTATTCTTAATTATGTCAATGGCTAACTTCACTCGCACTGATACAATACATTTCTTGCCTACTTACCCATCACCTATAACACATAAAACATCATCTTGAAAAACAATTGAAACTCTTTGTAGTTATGAATGGATTCAATTCTCATTTCCTTTAACGCTGAGCGAACAACAAACTCGGCGAACCCTAAAAAATCTTAGTCGTTTAATGCTTGTATAAAAGTAATTTAGCGACGAATCGCTCGAGTTATCTGAAACGAAAAAAACATCCGAGTCTGCAGTTGAGAAATTGTATACTGTTCCCGTAAGGCCGGGACTGTATTGTCCGGAATCCGTGAGGCTGAGGAAAATTCAGAGCATTTAACATAGAACTCTGCGCTAGTACATTAGAGTTGAAAATCGAAGTGACGTGCGCAACTTTTTCGACCCCCATATGGTAGGTCGTGGGTGCAACTCAGAGTAAGAGAAGAGGTAAAAAACAATCAGATAGAAACCATATTTGACGTAAATATCTTCAGCATAAAAATATTGGCCTTAGGGTTTACCAATCAGAACAGCGGAACACAAAAAATAACAAATTCAAATAATATTCAATTCAGTCGGCATAATGAAGTAAGGACTAAAGTTTTCCGTTCAATTTTTCCCTCGGATTGACTCGTTTATGCACTGCGTCTGAAGGGAACATAACGTGCAATAGAGACCGATATCCTTTCCGTTTAATGTATCCTATGCAATGAATAGCGTCTGATGACAATCGTCATCGAATTCCTCCATTTTGGCGACATAGTATGGCCCTAATTCGTAGGCTGAAGACTATATGACCCGAAATCCGGCGGGACCGGGAAAATACAGAGCACTGAAAATAGAACTTTGCTCATACTACCATAGAGTTGAAAATCGAAGTGTCGAGTGTCGAGCTGTCATATAATATGACATTGACATTTGACTCGAAACTTGTGTGTTCGATTTTCATTTAGAATATAATACAGAATAGGACTTTCGAATATTTCGTGCAACAGCTGCGATTGGTCTCTGTGCTGTCTATACTTCCCTCGATTTTATCACGAAAGCAATAGTAACTATAAAGCGATTGTTTACGTAATGCGATACTGTGGGGTGAGTGGTGACGAAGAAACTGGGATCCATTTAGTTTATTCGTTAAATTATTGCTTCAGATCTAAAAATCTTCTTTTCCTTGGACTTGAGTTTTTTTGTAAGCTAAAGGTATCTTAGCTTTTTTGACTTAGGTCCCCCATAATATACGGCCTGATCGGATACAAAATCGTATCGTCTGCGTGCAATTTCGAGATCGCATCAGTCGGCCGGATGGACTGAAGCGATTCGTTCCGGTGTTGCCAACTCTGTTTTGCGAAATTACTAAACTCGCGTCGATTTCTAATAAAAACTACTAAAAGAATACTGAAAACTATCAAAAAAAGCTACTAAATTTAGAAATCCCTAAAGCCCCCAAATAACCACTGCATTTTAAGTTTTGTTATATAATTTTATTATTATATTTTATTGAATTTTACCGCTAACTTAAAATATACTAGGACATATTACGTATATGGTAAATAAAAGGATGTTTTATGTAAATTACAGACGAATGCTACGATGTATTATTATGATAAGGAGTCAATTTTTTTTGTGCCTAACCTAGGCCATTTTGCATGTGATTACCGTCTGGCTATTCTCTACTAAAACACTACTAAAATCTAAATTCCTACTAAGGAGGGAATAAATTAATTAATAAGGGAATAAAGTATTATTCCCTTATTAATTAATTTATTTTCGTTTCGTATATTCGTTCTACCACTAAGTTATACAAGTATAACTTAGTAGTAAAACTTTGTAAAATAACTAAGTTGGCAACATTAATTCTGGACTGAACGGACCATGTGTGGACAAATCGCTTCAGTTCTCGCCAGAGCCGCGGCCGTGCGGGCGTGTATCGTGTACAAGCGTAGTGAGTTTACAATCAATAAACACGAGCTCGCAGCAAACCAGAACGAACTGATGCGATTTTTCCGTGTATGTGCTCGAATCAGGTCAGGCCGAACTGACGTCAGTTCTAACTGAAACGATCGGCCTCTCGTCTGTGGGGGCCTTTGCTGTAATTATAGTCTTTAAGTAAGTGTTATTGAATACGAGTAATCTTAACCCTTAATTAATAATTATTGAATAGTAGCTACTGACTGACGTTACTATGACAGTCTCTCGAATGAACGATTGTTTTTTTAATGAAATGAATCAGGAAACGACCAGACGCATCGTCTGATGGAAATCAATTACCGCCGCCCATGGACACTCGCAACACCAGAAGAGTTACAATTGTAGCTCCTCTGGTGTTGCGCGCTTGCGTTCCTGGGCCTTTAGTCAAGATGCATTCGATAATTTCGACGGAGAAATTCTAAAACAAAATGTATGGTATTTAACATAAAGCATCGCAAGCAACATGTCACTTAGCGAAGACTTACATCAAATCCCATACATTTTTCGAAATTATCGAATGCATCTTGACTAAAGACCCAGGTTCTTGAAATCCCCAACCCTGGGCCTTCGGTACATAAAAGAAATAATATGATCTTGCGGCGAAACACGATACAGAAACACAATTGGCACGGAGTATTTTCAGGAGTGAAAGGGCCGACCCCCAGGAGTTGAAACTGTTGGATACACATGAATTACGAGTATTACTTATGGTGACCCTTTTCTAATCGCGGACCTGTGGCCCTCTGTGTTCCTACTTCCTTATCTCCGAACATTCTCCGAACCAATTGTCACGAGTGAAACATTTATAAATAACACCCGCTGTCTTCGATGTGTTAAATTATGTATATTGTATACCCGAGTTAGCATAATATCGTATTGCGTAATGAAATTTGTAGGAAATTCCATTATTATACGTCGTATAATAATATTATAATAATAAATAACAATATCTATGGACGCTTCACACCACGTCAGTCTGGCCCCGTGCTAAGTATCCGAAGAACTTGTGTTACAGGTAGGAACGGAAATATTTTTAATACTTTTTTTGTGTATTTATAGATTTTTAATACACATCCATGACCCAGGAAAACAGAAACCTTTTTGTTCCCTCGGCGGGATTTGAACCGGCGACCACCGGCCTGAGCGCCAACGCGCTAACCACTGAGCCACAGAGGTCATCTATGTAGAGTTCAGACGAAATGAGAAAAGGAAAAGGAATTTTGGACTATGAGAATAGAGTAGCAGTTTGCAATATTTAGAGCTATGAATCATACTTTTTTGGCTACAGATTGCAAAGTCTGTTTTCGCAAAGAGAGGAGAAAATGATTTCCCTAGTTTTTTAGGTTTCCGTACCTTAAGGTTGAAACGGAACCCGGGACGTATTGGCAATTACTAAGATTCTGCTGTCCGTCCGTCTGTCTGTCCGTCTGTCACCAGACTGTATCTCATGAACCGTGATAGACAGTTGGATTTTTCACAGATGATTTCTCTTGCGGCTATAATTTTCTAACGTTCTAATTTAATAATTTTCTAACAACAAATACTAAAAAACCCGTCAAGTGCGAGTTGGACTCGCCTACG
The DNA here is from genome assembly GCA_963565745.1 of Phengaris arion. Lineage (NCBI taxonomy): Eukaryota > Metazoa > Arthropoda > Insecta > Lepidoptera > Lycaenidae > Phengaris > Phengaris arion. The sequence continues at coordinate 805,537 of OY751445.1, forward strand.
TAGGGTTCCGTACCACTATACCAATGTTTTACATGTTTACTCATTATTTTGTTATTTTTGCACAAAGTTTTCCAAGTAAGCGCATTTTACAAGTAAGGCATCTATAACTCCAAAACTAACAAAGTAAACTATAACGTCTTATTTAAATAAGTTTTCCTTTAAAGTTCATCACATGGACTACCATCATGATTTTGTTCAGATATTTCGAGCCAGCCGTTTAATGCGATTTTGAGTTGAAGATCTCGCTACCGATATCGGATACCTAAATCAAAAAATCGCCTTAGCAAACTCTTAATATTTTTAAAATACCTATCTAATGACACCCCACACTATGGGGTAAACGCGAGAAAATAAATCAATCATAAATATACGTGTAGGGTACACGAAAAAAGATTTTTTTCCGTGATTTTATTTTATCACTTTAGCAGCGTAGTAAATATCCATGCAAAGTTTCCTCTTTCTAGCACTAACCGTGTGGACGGTAAGCCGAAGACGGAGGGACAGACGGACATGACGAAACCATAAGCAGATTGTAAACTAATGTTTTAATTACCCAATTGTGCACATCCACAGTAACATAACCAATTGTATGTTATTGATTGTACTGTAGGTTCTTGGTGGGAATTCACGTTTCACAGTAATAACACACAGGACTTCTTGCACTATTTCCACTTTAATAAGTATTTTACATTAATTTTAATATATTAAACGACCGGTTTCGACAAAGTCATCATCAGGTTGATGATGATGACTTTGTCACATTATTACACCTGATGATTATGACTTATTAAAGTGGAAATAGTGCAAGAAGTCCTGTGTGTTATTACTGTGATAACCAATTGTAACAATACGGAGTGGAACATTCCCTAGTTCAAGCGCTAGTTGCCAACAGAGACTCCATCGGACTGGAACCACAGGCCCTTTACTGAACTGACACGCTACTGAAAGAAAGGAGAAGTTTTCTTTTCAAGATTATACTGTAGTGAAAGTTGGATGGATATTTTTTGCATTTAGATTTCAGACGTAGAACACTGAGGGGATTTAAAGGAAGAAAGAGTAAATGCTACTTTTTGTTCTGACAAATTACAGGTTCCTGTGGGTTAGACAAAGGTAGTTTTTGCGCTCTAGTAATATATTCTGCCTAACTTGAGGTCTACTGAACGAAAAAAATTATGTAGATATTTCATTTATTAGGTAATCATCAGATTCTTCAGCGAGACATTTTTTGTCACTCGTCAAAGGAAATATTAAGAATAAGAATAAGAATCGTTTATTCAAAGAAATTGGTTACATAGATGTTACATTTTTATAATTGATCACAATTTCTGCCCTTATGGACATGGAATAATATTAGTACATATTAATGAAACAGTATTTATAATTCATGACGGAAAAATCAAGAACACTTCAAATGGCTCTTTTCGCCTCCTTTCAAAAGCGCAAAAACACTAATTCGGCGAGCATCCTTACAGGGATTTTCCCACCTGAGATTTTCGGATGATTTGTGGGCCTCCTCATAATTTATTCCAAATGAAAGATTTTCCTCAAGCATGTGGTGGATTGGATGAGTCGGCATTTTCGCATTGAATAAAACATCACCTGTCATCGTCTGGGGTTTTGTTATTGATCAAAAAACGTGGTTGACAATGTGAAGATATGAGAATCCTTTTGCGATAAAACAATTTATTACGTAGGATAAGTTAAGTTGGCAGTTACATTCGCAAAGCCAGTTTCTCGACAAAGATAAGTATATTATATTGGTTGTTCGTATTTGAATACATTTGACTTTATCGTCTTTTTACAAAACTGAAATATGGGCGTTTGTTATCACATTGTGTGAATTGGAAATTAATAATAAGTACCTGGGTAGCCGAGCTTTGCTCGGAGTATTGAAAATTTTAAAAATAATTAGAATAAAAAAAATATCTGACCGGGATTCGATCCCACCAAATTCCGAATTTCCGAATAACGTAAAAATTAATCAAACCAATTGGACTGACATAATGGAATCAAAATTATTGATATATTGTTGCACGACGAAAGAAAAAACATTTATAACTTAAAAATGTGCAGGTTTCCAGGGATAAAGCCTATTTGAACCGATTTTTCTCCCCCAAAACTCCCTGCATACTAAATTTCATGGTAATACTTGCAGCCGTTGCTAAGATTACGATTATATATATTATACAATATTGTCTCGTTTAAAGTATAAGATATAGATATTATGGTGTCTTATGAGCTTACCTAATAGGAAGTTTCTGAAGTGACTCCATTCCTACCGGCTTCACTTACCACTTACCGTATGAAGACCCTCATCAAAATCCCTACCTATTATATAGGCCAGGGCTTCCCTATGAATGAGAAGCAGCCTTCGCCACTGCTACGGTATATCATAACAATAAGAAATTTAAAGTTTCCGATGGCTTGAAGTCGATCATGCATACGTAATACGTGTAGTGTACACAGGAAAATATCCTGGGATATGTTGAACGAAGATACTGGGTCACAACTGAGCACGGACTAAATCCACTAATGTAATGTTGTCTAGACACAATAACACGAAAGTGGCGCTTTCGTGCTACACTCGTCACTCACTGTACACTGTTACGGAGTATTTCACTCCTATTTCACCTTTGAGGATGTAATGTTTTAGATTAATTAGTATTTTAATTTTTATCGTGTTTTTATTATTGCTTAAGGTCATCTGTGGGTTAATCCCATAAATTATGATATAATTTTTATGTTGGGAACTTTACAAGGGCTCCTTTGCCTTTTAGATAAATTCTCGTAAAGCTGCACTGAAAGTTTTCGCTTCAATTACTAATATAATAATATTAATTTTAACCTTAATCATTTTTACAGTAGTTAAAGCTGCAAATTAACGATTATTCTATTCTAATCTATCTTATTCTTAAGTACCTACTAGATTAAACGTGGATTGAACGTCTTCATTTACTAGCAAGTTAGCCAGTCAATTATTTATTTTATTCGGTTCCCGAGTTTATCTAATTGAGTAAGTAAGAAGACAAGCTGATCTTGGCACGAATTAATTACAGACGAAAAAACTACAGCTTCATAGGACTAACTAACGAAACAATTACTGACGCCGAGCAAAGTGCTCAAACATTAGCTGCTGAGCTAAGACAAGCATTAGAATATTAATGACAATAGTGCTCAGAGTGCTGCAGTACAAAATATAGTTTGACTAGCTTTTGCCGGCTCCTCTCGTGTAAGTAAAGTATCCTACGGGAACACTGTACTTTTTTGGGATAAATAGTAGTTAGAATCCAGCCTAAACTTCTACCATACCAAATTTCATCAGAACCTGTTCAGTAGTTTTAGCATCTAACATCCATTCGTCCATCCATGCTCACAAACTTTCACAACATTTACAACATTAGTAGGATGGAACAAAAGGTACCTACAACAAGTTAGAGTTTATGTAGACTGAACTTTGTAGAATGAAAAAACAAATTATAGTTTCGCAAACCGTGCAGCGCTTTTCTGTATGTAGTTTAGATAATATTAAAATTTAATTTCGTTTTGAATTTTATTACGTTGTAAAGTATAAGTAACATGCGGCCCAAAATTGATACTTGTGGTACACCTTTAATTAAAACCCGTATTGAAAACCATTAGAATAAGCTTCTAGCGTATTTTACACGTCATAAAATATGTTGGTAATCTATTAGTTGAAAAATAGGGTTTACGCGTCACTACGAAGGCTACTTCCAGAAGGCTACAATCGGCTCTTTTATCTATGGTAGATTGAGTTTGATTTTTTAAATAATAACTTCAAAGGCTGTGAAATATAATCTGTCAAAGGTGAGGTTGTAACGCCAAACGGGAGGTTCAAAGGGCGAACACGCGGGCTTTAATTGGAAGCAGTGTTACCAACTTATAAAAAATTCACCCTAAATCTAAAACTAAATCTAAACCCACTAAAATCGCAACAATTACTATTAATAATTCTATAGTAGGTTCACGAATATAAAAACATATTTTAATTACTATTAATAATGAAATACCAAAAGTGAATGTTCTTATTAATTATTCTGTCATTTAAATACAAAATATACATATTAATACTTGTGTTCAAGTTTATTTTCTTATGGTTCAAATTTTCCAGCAGTTCAATAGCGAAATAAAATATAAAAGCAAGTAAATAAAAAGGCCTAAAAAATACAGATTTTTTTTATTAATTTTAGGGCCTCAAGTTGGCATCACCGAACTTGGTCACTTGAACTCACCGGGTCGAGTCGCCACTCGCCACGCGAAATGCAACAGAAGTACATTCTGATATTAACCACCGAATTGTAAATGGGACGATTGCCTCTAATTTAGTACCGTTTGGAAATTGCAAATCTATAACGTTTAGCAATTATTTTTAAGGAAGGGTACTCATTTTGGCAGCCTATGTATGTATGTTCCACCGTAGCGCATAAACCACTAACCAGATTTATATAAATTAGGTGTCAATAGATTCGTAATAATAGCCCGGGTAACTTAATATATTTATTTACGTAGTCGGGTTATAGTTTTCATAAAAAAATCTAGTTTTTGAGGCTCTACACAATTATATACTACAATACGCAATGAACGTTACTCGCTTTTGCCCGCGGGCTTTATAATTTATTGCCTATTTTTATTCTGATGTATAACCTATATTACTGCAGAATTTCATCAAAATCTGTTTAATTTAACAGTTTTGAGTGAGTCTCTAACATCCATCCATACTCACAAACTTTCACATATTTAATAGTAGTACTATATAACTTTATATAGTTTTTCACAGTTTTATAAGGTGTTATAATATAATTGAACAATAGCAATTATTATAATACATATTCTTAATTGTTATACATTACCCACCTTACTAATAAAGATGTTTACACAACGGATAACTTAAACAACGTCGCTGTCTGTCTGTCAAGTGACTTTTCCAACGCATCAGACATAGGTAGCGTTGTATAGGTTATCCGTTGTGTAAATATTTTTATTAGTAAGGGGGAATATGTATACATTTTGCGTGGAAGCACTTTACACTATTTTAGAAAAAAAAGTAAACTTACTTTTTTAAAATTAAATATTTGATATGAAACTGTTTCAGTATACAGTTAAAAACACAATCTAGTTGAATTCCCTTCTCTCAGTTGACTGATAGCACGAATTCGGAAGCTAAAAGGAGGGTTCTCAGTCAAGTTTATGGCACTACAGTATCTTCGCTTGTGTAGTTTCCATAATTTAATTGGACTAGGTCCTAGTCTGACAACATCTTATGAGGGTTCCGTAGTACTGCACGGTACCCTTATAAGTAATAAGGCTATTTATTATCTCGCTCTGTCCGTCTGTGCGTCCATCTGTTCGTCCGTCTGTTCGCCCGTCTGTCCGCCCCTGATAACTTCTGTATTTATCGTTAGGTACTTTTGAATTACATAGTCAAAAAATAATTATTGTAATAAAATATCAGGCTTTTCACAATACAAAAATTTTTATATTCTTATATTATTAATATTGATTATTATATGCTAAAAATGCTGATGATCACGATAAATTATCTGCGAAATGGACGAGAAATAAAGAGAAATACCTGAAGGTAGAATTTGAGCAATAAATATGATTAGTTTTTGTGAGGCTTGTAAGCCGAGCCTTCATCGGGGCTTCTTCCATTGCATTACAAAATTTACCTCAAATTGGAAATTAATACCAGGGAAAAATACACGTAGCCTTATAAAGTAATGTAATTTGGTATCTGATGAAACTGTAATGGTTTTTGGGGCTTGATAAAAGTGAAAGGTAAAAGGGGCATGAGCTTTCTTAAGAGAAAATTGAAGAGGGTAATTACTTAAAAAAACCGGCCGAGTGCGAGTCGGACTTGTGCACTTACCCTACGTGTACCACCCTCCGGACCATTTTACTAATATTTTATAATATGTTTACTCATTATATTGTTATTTTTGACGACCTCTGTGGCTCAGTGGTTCAGCAAGTTGGTGTTCAAGCCGGTTGTCGAGGGTTCGAATCCCGCCGAAGGAACAAAATAGTTTTTCTGTGTTCCTGGGTCATGGATGTGTATTAAATATGTGTATAATATAATAAAATCTGATGGATGGAAAAATGAAAATGAAAATGTCGTAATTCATTCCGTAAAATGAATTGTACGGAATAATCTTCTTAATACGTCCTCCAGTCCTGTGGAGCAGGCTCGCTGTTAGCTGCGGAGAAGTGGGAGTCGGGCCTTTGGCTACAAGCATTACCGCCACCGAATACGGGCACATTGCTGGATCGAACAGCTTTCCGGTTAGCCACTTCCCTGCGTCTTGGCACCCCCCACGTCGTCCCCCATCGCTCTGTTTGTGGCGCAAGCGTGGACAGCCTCGGACACCACGGACTGTCCTGTCAACGAAGCGCCGGCCGCATCTCCCGACATCACTGCCTGAACGATCTCATCCGTCGGGCTCTTGTCACCGCCGGAGTGCCAGCTGTGCTGGAACCCTCTGGTTTGGCGCGCGACGATGGCAAGAGACCAGACGGTATGACCCTGGTCCCTTGGAGAGTGGGACGGGCTTTTGTATGGGACGCTACTTGCGTCGATACACTTGCTCCGTCCCATGTCCAGGGCACCTCGAGTTCTGCAGGTGCGGCCGCCAATCAGGCGGAAAACCTCAAGCGGCGCAAATATGAAAACCTTAGTGGGGATCTCATATTTGAACCGTTTGGGGTTGAAACCCCATCTATGGTACATGGGGTCTGGGGCGCACAAACTTTTCAGAGAAATCTCCACAAAACTCATTGAGGCCACCCGAGACCCCAGAGCCGGCACCTACCTGGCCCAGAGAATAAGTATCGCAATCCAGCGAGGAAACTCTCTGAGCCTTCTAGGAACTCTGCCTGGTGGGGACGACCTGGAGATTTCTTTGTTTTGGAGAAGTTATTATTGTTTTGTAGTACTTACCTACTTGTACAGTTTGTAAATATTGTATTTCCTGTATGTATTAATATTGCTCTGTATATATTTTTGTATGTCTGAATAAACAAATAAAAATCTTAAATATATGTATAGTATTAAATATACTTCCCGTTTTCTGGTACCTGTAACACAAGATCTTCGGATACTTAGCACGGGGCCAGACTGACGTGGTGTGAAGCGTCCATAGATATTAATATATTATTATTCTATACGCAGTTTTCCAAGTAAGCGCATTTTACAAGTTAGGCATCTATAACTCCTGAACTGACAAGGTTACTAAAGCCGCTATAGTTTACCTTTAAAGTTCATCACACGGACTAACATCATACATTTTTTCGGATTATTTGAGCTAGCCTTAGCTTTTATATTTTAACAAAAAAAAATGCGCTTCCAACTTGATTATCTCGCAAACGGATACCCAAATCAAAAAATTGTTTAAGCAACCTCGTAATGTTTTTAAAAATCCTGTCTAATGATGCCCCACACTATGGGGTAGTTTAGAGAAAAATATCATCCCCACTTTACGTGTAATAGGAGGTAGGTAACCCCAATAAAAATATTTTTCGTGATTTTATTTTAGCACTTTGTCGTAGTAAATATACATCACACATATCCATGCAAAGTTTCATCTTTCTAGCAGTAACCGTTTGGACGATAAGCCGAAGACGGACGAAACGAGACGATACCCGACGCCATCCTGCATTTTTAATATAGCTTTTCAAAATTGAACTTTGTTCACTACACAATAACTACAATTTTTATAATAAACTATAACCCGACTACGTAAATTATATAGCCTATGTTACCCGGGATATAATTACGAATCAATTGTCACCTCATTTATTAAAATCGGACCAGTAGTTTAGGCGCTACGGTGGAACAAACATACATACATACATTTACTGCCAAAATTATTACCCTTCCTTTTGGCTTAGCCGTAGTCGGGGAAAAAGATAGTACAAGTTTCATATGACATCAGTCATGTGCAGCGCGGTGCAACTTGACATTCGAACTCTTACAATGAAACGTGTATCTTCTTGTGTAATTAATAAATTTCAATTTTAAATAGCTATCTTAAAAATTCAGCGCCGTGTCACGTATCATTTCGTTTCGGTACGAATTGACTCTAAAATGGAATGGTTTGAGCAGAGAGAGGAGATACAGCGAATAAAAGTAAACATTAAAATATTCGGCATTGGTATTGTAATGTTGGGTTTCATTTGAATAAGCGTGTGGACCTATTTTAATAGCCTTTCAATTATACGGCTTAACGAAAAATCGATGGAAGTCCACCGCAGCTGTACACTATATTTAGGTTTACCTAGTAAATTATTTAGACATGACCTTTTAATTGTAAGTATAAGAGGTTATACATATTATAATTCTAGCTTTTGCCCGGGGCTCGCTTGCGTCACATTAGGCTTTATACAAACCAAATTATTTACAGACTATGCGTAATTCTGATATAATATAACGGGCGCGGGCGGGTGGGTTTTTCTCGCCCGTACTTTTTAATTTTACGGTAACTCCTAAGATAAGTATTCGTTTAAACTTTATGGTGTAACGGGCTATGCTTATGATAAATGCTTCAGTTGACTAATACATTTAATTTGATAAGAATACCGACGCAACCATAAGGGTGCCGAGACGTGAACTACGAAACCCTAAAAATGGATGCCAATTCCAATGTCCCTTTAAAAGGAACGAACGGGTGGACTGATTTTGCTAAATTTGGTCTTGAAATGATTGTGGAAGTTCAGAGAAGGTTTAAAAGGTGAGAAAAATTGGAACAATTGCGTTGAAAATACTAAACAGGTCGACTGTATTGTGCCCTACTAGCTGTTCGCTGTGGTCAATTTCTCACTTGACTGTCGAATATTTGTCGGTGTGTTCAGTTTAGCTGGTTGGTTATTTATTTATTGCAGTTCACAGTTAAGACAGAGCAACGTGTGTCGGGGCAGGTAGCTTAGAATATAAAATCGATCGTATTTTAGTTTCGATGAAATGGTTCCATGGACAACATTAGCTACCTAATAAAAAAATTATTCTGTCTGTCATATGTAATGATAATATAATGTTGGTAATCTATGCAATATTATAAGGAGGAAATAGTTGTTTGTTTGTTTGTTTGTTTGCATTGAATAGGCTCCGAAACTACGGGACCGATATTGATGAAATTTGGCACAGATGTAGAGCAGTCCACGGGCAGCTAAGCTACTTGTTATCGCGGCAAAATGTACGGTTCCCGCGCAATTTACTTTTGCGGGTACATTCGGTTGCGGCAAACATCCAGTAATTAATAATATTGCACTTACAAGCACTGAGTAAAAAAAATACTTTATAATACTTACATTTGTAATAAAATAATAGTTTACGTAAGTATAATATTACAAAAGCGAACATACAGACAGACTTAAATATATAATTTTCCCAAAGTTCGCTGCTTGTCCGGATCCGCCCACGCTGGTTAACACGACCTTAGGCTGGGATTATATTGTCCTGAATCCGGTAGGTCGGGGAAAATTAAGAGCACTTAAAATAGAACCCTGCGCTAATACAATAGAGTTGAAAATCGAAGTGTCGATTGTCGAGGTGTCATATGTAACATTGACTCAAATGTCAATGTCATATATGACACCTTTGACATTTGACTCGACACTCGTGTGTTCGATTTATACCTCTATTATATTAGCGCAGAGTTCTGTTTTCAATGCTCTGAGTTTTCCCCGGCCTTCCGGATTTCGGATCATATAGTCCCAGCCCCAGATATAGCAAAAGTATATTTATGGCACTGTCATCTTGTCCCATTTCTGAAGATCGATTCTGCAAATTAAATCCTGCAATAAACAGGTACGATCCAGTCCCGATATGTGAAAACTTCAAAATGGTATTCTCATAAACGTCAAACCCGTTTTGATTGGTCCGAACACTTTAACACGGTCAGATGGGGCGTGAGGAGCAAACTTATTTTCATGAGTCAAGGAACATTATTGTATGGCCATCGTAACCATAAATAATCTTACCCCATCGGACTATGTTAAAATAATAGGAGCAATCATCAATGTAAAGCGTCAACACTCGGAAAATCAAGGGTTTTAGAATTCGGTAAAGCGTTTGAGTCCTTCATACATAAATCATTAAACAATAGCTTTTACTTGCTATGTCCATGCTTTGTTTTAGAGTGGAGCGCTGGCGTCATTTGAATGGCACCCTTAATTTAGGGATGAATCAATATTTTGCCCTCATTTCACCCCTCCGCTCCCGTGCGGTGTGTGCGGTGTGTGTGTGTGTTTGCGCGTGTATGTGTGTTTTTGTGGTAGGTCGGCGAACTATTGATTCAAATTATCGCAATCTTTGTCGTGTCTATAGGGCTCCACTTCCTCGTTGAAAAAAGGAACTTTGACTTTGGTTAAATGTTTTAATGTTTTCTTTGTTATAGGTAGTACAATCCGCATCATAGGAATCACTGGCTACTAACATTCTCACCTTACGAAGTGTGGTAAGTACTTACGTAATATATAATTTTATATATTTATATTATGTAGTAGAAATTTTAAAATTTGTATCTTTGCAATAATCCAAAGTACATCGCAAAGAGTAGCGTTGTTTGATTCTGAGTTAAGATTTCGCCACCTTCCTAATAATTTTCAGGATCTTCGCAAAATACTCAATTTATTACTAGTAAGTCGGAATATGGTTTTTATTTTGACTTTTTAGATATTATTTTTTATTTATTTAGCTACATCGTTATTTTCATACAGCAGTCATTCATTTACTTCGAGGCGCAAGTAATTTTTGCCTTTATCCATAATTGCATGTTACATGTCCACTTGTCTGTCCAGATCTAGTTTAATATTTATGTAAACAAAAAGATTATAGTGTACTGATGTCTTTTTGTTTACGTTCATATTGAAGTGGATCTGAACACAGTATACAGTAGCGGTGCCATTTAACTACAAAATTTGTCTCTGTCGCCCACCATTTTCATTCCGATAATGAACTTTAGCGCACGCAAAATAGAGTTAACTTTTCCGCAAAACAAGATTTCCTGTACGGTAATGTTTGCGGAAATTTTCTGTGACTCTATTTCGTGTGCGCTAAGGTCGATAATCGGAATGCAAATGGTGGAAGGAGACAATTTTGTTGCCAGCGCGTGCACTGCTGAACTGACAGGGCCTTTGTCCCCAAGAGTCGCGAATACGCGTTTTCTGTCATCTACCCGACCCAGTTCACCCAGTAGCATGCAGACCAGGAGGGATCAGGTACAACCACTTATTACATTCCCACAGTTATATATTTTATTGTTTTGGTAATTGTGTATAGGATGACTGGGAACTACCTAATGCAAATGGGAAAATATGCATCTGTTTTAAATCAGAAATTCCTATCTTTTCCGAAAGGCAACATAAATATAGACCGAAAAATGCAAAAAGTACAGGAATCATTTGCTAAATTAAAAAGTTAGAGGACTAAAAAGGACTAAAAAAAACGAAGATTTTTGTTTTGCTATGATTGAAAAACGAAAATTACTGTTCAAATCCTTTTGTTATTTGTGTCATTAACGCAGTTATCCTCATAAGTTTTCAACTACTGCTGTGACGTCACTCGTGCGTAACTTTTTGTATAGAGCGTTTTTAATGCTCTCCAACGATCTTTTGTGATGACTGTATTTCATCAACTGTAGATCTCAGATATTCTTAGTCATTGCAAAAACAATTTTCCTGGCTTGTGATTTTCGAAAAGCCAACAAAAAAACTAATCAATATGTTCCCCATTGGATTGAATTGGGAAAAATGACCTGTCACGACTCCACGACACACCGACCGTTAGAATTTGTACAACAAAAAATTATAGACAACAATGACAATGTTCCATATCGAGACGACGTTTTAGTTGATAATCTACTATTCTAGAACCTAGCTGTTGGAGTATTAAAAGCTAGGTATCCTAATGTTAAACACTATGTAACTAGCTAATGTTAAAATGTAGAGTTTCTATGGAGCTTGCGACTGGCGCTTTACGTTTGTTTAGTAGTTTAGTAGTTCGCTAAACCAAATACAACTTTTGGGTACTGTTTAATCAAAATATTATAGAGTTGATCAGGGAGGCGTTACACTTCAATAAACTACACTTAGGCCTTTTCATCCGTTATGGGATGATTTATACAGTACTCTCCGAGCGAAGTGCCCACTCTCGAAATACTGTAGTGCCTGGGAGAGTCGGCTTTTACATGTCGTATGGTTGCCCGATCACAAAAGGCATTCTCACAATGTAGTCAGCCTAGTCCAGAGGAATGACTCGTCAATACGTCTGGGGCCAACAATGTACGGGTTTCCTCACGATGTTTTGCCTTCACTGTTGGAGCGTCCGTTTAATGTACTTGAGATCTAAAAAAAGTGTCATTGGTACACGCCACAACCTGGGAATCGAACCTGCACTCTCTCGAGTGCGAATCAAACGGTCTACCGACTAGACCACGGAGCTCTTAAATAAATAAAAATAAACTATAGACTTTACGTAATATATAAATCATTTAACATACACATATCATACTAGATGTTGCCTGCAACTTCGTGCGCTCTAAAGGAAATCACGCGGGAATCGTACATTTTACCGTGACAAAAAGTAGCCTATGTCCTTCCCCGTGGTCCAGTCTATATCTGTGCAAAATTTTGTTAAAATCGGTCCTGTAGTTTCGGAGCCTATTCAATGCAAACGAACAAAAAACATGCATACAAACTTTTCCTCTTTATAACATTATAAATACGTTTTAAATGGAGTAAAACCGGTAAACGAGCACGCGGATGGCGTGATGGTAAGCGAATCCCGCTGCTAAGCGTTATTTAAGCTACGCTTCTACAACGCGCTATGCGATTTGCCAGCTACGCTTCGGCACAAATGCGTCTGATTCTGAGGAAAAATCGGCAAATTCCGACTATACTATCTATAAAAACGGCAAAAAAATCACGTTTGTTTGTTTGTTGAGCCCCTTAAATATTTTTTTCAGAAATTCATAATCTGTGAAAATTTCAACTGTCTAACTAATCACGCTTAGATACAGCCTGGTGACAGACGGACAGACGGACGGATAGCGGAGTCTTAGTAGTAGGGTCCAGTTTTACCTTTTGGGTACGGAATCCTAAAAAAGGGCTCTTCTATTGAACTCTTAGTTAGGGACTTAGGTCTTTCTACTCTCAAGAAATTGTTGTAGAACAAATAAACTGTCGACTCCATCAGTTCTTTAACTAAAGAAAGGGTTTAACTACTAAAGGTTAAATTGTTACAAAGTTTAAAATGTGCAGCGATTCTTGGATTCATTAGATTTTTACTCCTTAGTTTTACAAGTGCCTAGGCTACTTACAATGTTGGATAGTAAGCAGTGAAATTAGTCAGAGGTACAAAGTTAAAGGCAACATAAGATCAGCATCTTATTTTAGTTAAGTCAATTTGAAAATTGAAATTTCTACAAGAATAACTACTGATAGATAGGTACGACATGCTAGAATACACTGTTTAGATCCAATTTTAAACGAGATTAAATTCTACTACTAAACTAATATAATGTCAATTTATTTCTTAATTCCACGGAAAATGAGTGACATTTAAACTAGGTAGCATTATTAGTATTGTTTTATGTTGTTCTCATTGTTCACTTTAATCGGAACAGAGGCCTACTTCCTACGACTATTATAAAATATAAAGTAGGTATACTACTATTATAGATAAGGTAGGATGAGATTTTGAAATAAGAAAATCTTATATTCTTACCAACAGAGTTTGTCTCGAAAAACTACATTTTATGGGACAGATATATTATGTATTTACCCGACTGCGGTGAAGCCAATAGGAACAAACATACATACATACATGTATGTATGTTCAACCGTAGCGCCTTAACCACAGATCCGAATGAATACCTATTAACAGTGTGCAAATAAATACTTGTCTATTCTGTTCTGGTTTGATGAATAAATCATAATATGAATTCCCCACGAATTCCTACATTAGAACAACCTACATAGCTGTTATTGTCGTGTCGCCTTCTAAGATGTAATCGTCTTTGTAATATCATAATATCTACGTGATTTTCATCCTACTAATATTATAAATGTGATAGTCTGTGAGTATGGACGAATGCATGTATGGATGGATGGATGTTTGTTACTTTTTTACGAAAAAACTACTAAACGGATTTTGATGAAATTGGTATATTAATTTATTAAGGAGTTTTACATATAACCACATAATAACCAAAAACACATAAAGCAATATTCAGTTCACATCTATTTCTACATAAAATTCCTTGGTACAAGATTAATTTATATTGGAAATACATCAATTGTTATTAAGGTAAATCTTAAAATGACAAAGTATCAATTTGATTAAAAGTAATTGCATTTAGACTTTATATTCTAAGTGAAATAGTTAAAGTATACACACATCGATAAGGTATTTTGACTCCCTACAATCTAAAAATTATATTATTATATAACTTACAAGATCTATGAGAAAAGTAAATACACGGTAAATATAATAAAAATCGTGACAAAAATATTCACAAAGAAGCATTGGAAACGAACGACCCTCAATCGTGATACAACCTATGGTAGGTATGGTAGTCGTTTAGGCTCTGGGTTAAAACATAGGCTACATTTTGTCCCGAAAAAGTACAGTGTTCCTTTGGGATACCGTACCTACGCGGGCGGAGCCGCGGGCAACAGCTAGTTCTCCATATAGCGGAGTATCAATATGGATATCGACATACCATCGGTACCGCCAGTGTCATCTGTATGCTAAACTGATCCCAACCTGTTGATGTTGTGACGTAGAAGCTCACAAATCATGTTTATCTCAGGATAGAATGTTAGCCTACTGTATGAGAATGAAACTGGAAGGATATTGATTTTCTTTATTTATACGCCTGAATCATCGAATAGGAAAATAAAGTGCCTGTGAAAAAATTTACATTTAATCTCAGTTTCTAGATTGTGAAATTTAGTCAAATATATTTTGTCGTATTTCAATCATTGTTTTCACAATAAATAATGGTACCATAAATTATTAAATAGTATAGAATATTTTAGTCAAGCCGTTTATAAATGGCGTAGGCGAGTATAGACAGACAGACAGACATATACTCCACTTGGATAATTATCTAATTCGAGTTAAACAAAATATGAATACCACCGCCACCCTAACTTTGCTCCCCTCACAGCACTTAATTACAGAAGTGCGCCCCCTGGCGGCGGGCAAGTGCAGTTATACCTTCTGGATTACCTGGGATTTTAGAGCCATAAAACGAGTGCCATAAATTTAAATAATTTTAATATACGACATGAAAACGAAGAGATGCTTGTTCATAACTTGTTCATAACAAGTTTTGTTTGGTTGATAATTGAAATCAATATAAGTTTAGTTTAAATGCACATCAGATAATTCTAATAAAAGTAAATAATAGTAATGGCTCCCACACCGATTTTATTACAGACGGTGGCCGGTTTTATTGAAACCCAAGGCCAGCTACGCAGGAGTTATTTTATAGTGCCCAAGTGTATGCGCAGTACACAAGAGCACTCTCTCTTCCTTTACTCTCGATACCTAGTGGGAAGGATAACCGACACCACTGGCGAAAGCCATCCGACGCATAGATCATCTTTCTTGTCAGACAATCAGGTGATCAATATCAATACATTGTGCTAACCAAACTTGGTAACAACATTTTTGTTTTTCTAACGCGGGAATCGAACCCACGACCTCCGAGTCGAGAGCCAAGCTCTAAACCACTGGACCACGAAGGCTGCATAATTCTAAAGCTTGGCTGAATTTATCTGTGGTTTAGGTGTTTTATATTATTATTATAAGGTATTGTATATTAAATATATTATGAGGTGTTGTATATTATATATTATAAGGTATTTACGTGACAGTCTGCATAGTAATTTGTAAGTTGTACTATAATTACAATATTAGGTATTCTGTGGTTGAGTTTCATCATTATATTACGGCTATCGATTTAATACATTGAAATTACGTCATTCCTTACTAAAAACCTTCCCGAAACACTGGCATTATTCTAAACACGGGTGTGTATTTGTGAAAGTGTATGTCGGGGAAAGGCAAGACTGCTCCTCAAACCCATTGTCGTAAAATATTGAAGCGGTTTATATGTATGCCTGTCGCTGTTGGCGCTGAGTGCTTTTCTTTATTACAAATTTATTACAGCCCCCCTTCCTCTTACCCCTCACATAGCCCCAAAGGGAAATCTTTATTGGCCACGGTGTAATGAATTCCCCACCTTGTGTAATAAACCATACGCAGAAAAATATTAGAGCCTGATATAATATCAGAGCAATACCCATTTTGGTGGATTGCTACTTGTAAATTGTTGTTTGTTGTAAATTCGTTACAATTTAGGATGAATTACGAGAAAATTTCGGCAATTTCTTAGTAAATGCCATATTTTTCTTTACTGCGGATTGTGTAAGTCGTGTTGCTTATCGCATTTATTAAATAAGTTGTAACAGCAATGCGGGGCTCGCAAGGTCACTTGAGAATGTTTCAGTTTCGTGTGTTGACCGTCGACCTTGTCACAGAAGTTAATTACGGTCATCCGGCACGCGAATGTGACGTACGTACCTGGTACGAGTATTATAGGACTAAAGAAATATTATTTCACGTAGATACTACTCTGTTCATGTCCAATTTGATTCAAACGTACACAAAGAGATAATACTATAAGGCTGGGACTCGATGCACCGGAATCCGGTAGGCCGTAGAAAGTTCTGAGCTTTGAAAATAGAGTTGAAAATCGAACACACGAGTGTCGAGTCAAATGTCAATGTCATATATGACAGCTCGACACTCGAAATATTTGTTAAATTCACGGTGGCGCAGAATGAAAAAATATTTTTCATCCCCACTTCACATGTATGGATAGCTACCCCTAAAATATAAAATTATTATTATTTTATGATATTAAAAGCGAGATCTATAGACAATCTATAACTGTTATACCATGTATATTATGTTATACCATGTATAAAACGTTATAATATTATGATATGCCAAATTTCATCCTAAATGGATTCATCCAATTACATAAATGGATCAATTTTCATAACTACAGAAGCTAGAAGCGCGGACAGCCAGACAGACAAACAGACGGACGGACAGAGCTAAACAATAAGGGTTCCTTATATATTACGGAACCCTAAAAAGCCATGCCAGAAAATTTAGAAGTTAGCAATATTCAGAAAACCAATATCTATGTACTCGTACTAATATTATAAAGAGGAAATATTTGTTTGTTTGTTTGCATTGAATAGGGCCTAAAACTACTGGATCGAGTTTGATGAAACTTGTACAGACAAAAACATTTAGACGACATCATTTTTATGAAATAAAACCCGCATTTGTCTCCTTTATAATGATTAAAAATATAAATGTTTATCATTCGTAGATTTTTTTGTTATTTATGTTTCTTTTGTGTTTATGTTAAATCCTAATTCAACCACAGGACAGCCTTTATATTATTAGACCACGCGGAAGGACAAAGATACATTTTATCGCGGCAAAATGCGCGGCTCCGGCGAGATTTTCCGTAGCTAGCACAAAGGCGCGGGCCGCATCGGGTAGTGTTAAAAGTTAAAATTAATTTATATGGTTTGTTGGATAGTTGTAACTCGTAATGTGGCTGACATTTTAAATATGTTTGTGCTAGTAACTTTAGGTACATTTTGCTGATTAAACTTTCATAATTTACCTACTTATTAAAGTAAGTGCTAAGCAGTGTATACTGTATGCGTATCCATGGACGACGGTAATCGCGGCTGCCAGGCTGGGACTACATGATCCGGAATCCGGCGGCCCGCCGTACAATTCAGAGCACTGAAAATATAACTCTGCGCTAATACAGGAGATTTGAAAATCGAAGTGTCGAGTGTCGGGTATCATATTTGACATTGACATTTGACTCGACACTTGTGTGTTCGATTTTCAGCTGTATTGTATTCGCGCGAATTTATTTTCAATGCTCTGAATTTTCCCCGGCCTACCGGATTCCGTACCATACACCTAGTTCAGCCGCAGGCGATTAAAACCTGGTCCGTTTTATTTAAAAAAATTCGACCAAACTGCTAAATGGCATTTACCTAGCACCTACTTATGTATTTTCTGATGCAGCATGATATTTGGATGCTTAGAAACACTTGGTACAATATACTGAAAGCCTAGACGGGTGTTACGAATTTCCATACTCAGTATAATTTGATGAGGCAAATCGTCCATAATAACACATAAGCCCTCTCCTTGTCTCCTTCATAACACGAAGCTGTAGCCTTTATCAAAATGCAGTTTACTAGTGAATAGCTGAAACTGTTTCCAGTGAAAATCCTTTGTAACGACGAACCAGTCTTAAGCCAAGTTGCAATCGCTAATTATGACAACGAATTTCGAAAACAAAAATGTATGGAATTTGACTTGTGCATCGCTAAGTGACATAAGCATCGCTATTGGCTAAAGGCTCGGGGCGTCTAGTCAAGATGCATTCGATAATATCGACAGGCGAACATCGCAAATAAAAAATGTATGAGAGTGACATAAGCGTGCGTTCAATGACATGTTGTTCAATCTTATCGTTAAAAAAAACGATTAGCGTTCAAAACGAGTTCGTTTGCTGTTTGGCTACCATAGTTTTGGCTAACGAATCACTCAAACAGCGATTTGCTCAAACGCTTTTCTCCATACAACGCCTAGACAAGAGGCCTTAAGTGACATTTAGCAGATCGTCATCTTGATCGTTAACGACCTAACGATCAAGACCCCTAGGAAGGTGGTTATATATCAAATTACGAACAAAATGGCGGATTTTATGATCAGCTGTTATTTGTAAATCATAATGATTGGAAATTCTAGTCATTGTCTGTCCTTGTTGCGTTGAATATAGCTTAAAAATCAATAGAATTCAATCTAAAGTATTCTTAATATCATAATTATTGTCAATACCTAGTATTTAATTCATTGTATTCAATATTTTTTATATAGATTTCCTATTTTGTAGTTTACTCGCAGTTTGCATCTTTACACGCTACTATACCAGCTGAAAGCATTCTTTAGGTGTATAATATGTACCTAAATTTTAGTAAAATATGTCGTTTTTAGCAAGTTTCTCTGAAACTTCCTCGGAAATAAAGATTTGTATTTAGTAATTAAAATTTATACATTTTTGTGAGTACTTGTGAGTTAGTACAGAGTAACTGCCGTCGATGCTCAACACCTTCTTACTCAGGCCTTAAACAGGGATGGAAGGACACAAACACGTCATAAGAAATCCCTAATCAATGAAAAGTAAACTAATAATACCTATACCTATTACAAACATTTATGTAGTATTAACCAATTAACTACTTAATATTTACATAATATTTTAATGATAGAGAAACGTACGAACAAGAAATTAATTTAACACTTAAAATTATAATAAAGTGGCTAAATAATAATAATCTACACGTTAACACAAATCATACAAATTCAAAACTACAGAAGAGAGCAAATTAATTTAGACATAAAATATAATAACAAGAAAATTATTGAAGTAGATAGTGCAAAGTTTTTAGGTATTATGATAGATAAGTACTGTAATTGGAAGGTCCACGTAGAATATGTTCGTGACAAACTTTAGATTATGCGATAATTTAACATTAAGGCGAACCGTTAGTAATGAAGCCGCTCTAACTGCGTGCCACGGTTACGTTTCTTCTGGTATATGGTATATATGGTCTATTGCTGTGGGGCAACTCAGTAGAGATTGAAAAGGTGTCTAAGGTACAAAAAAATGTATTAGAGCTATTTCTGGTGTCTCAACTATGGACAGTTGCAAACCGCTTTTTAAAAAATACAATATACCTCTATTAGTTTGCATGTAAGTACATTAAAGAACTATGTATTTTTGTCATGTTATATCCACAATATTTTGAACTATCATCGAACGTAGAACGTAAAAATTATAGATTTAAATAATAAGTCTTTACCTATAAAATTGCCGTTCTGCAGTACTGGCCATTTCTAATCAAAATAATTTTTGTTCGGCTAAGAATTCTAATTTGAAATTAATTTTATTTTAAAAACATGGAATTCTTTTTCCAAAAGTTGTCATTTGTTTATTGATTAGTGTTACATTTTCATCGTTTTCGTCATCATGATTACTTTAAAAATTCGAGTAATTATGGAATATGAGTACCGTCGTGGCAGCAACGCGGCACAAGCGGCACGCAACATTCGTTGCGTCGACGTTTACGGAGGTAACACTACAAACCAACGCACCACCTGTTATTGGTTTGCTCGCTTCCGTTCTGGAAATTTCGACCTGAAAAATGAACCTCGCGCTCGTCCAAAGACTTTGGTCGACAATGACGAATTAAAAGCGATTGCGGAAGCTGATGATACACAATCTACGGCTGAATTAGCAGCACCTTTCGACGTTAGCGTCAAAACAATATTTGTCCATTTGCGTCAAATTGGCAAGGTAAAAAAGCTTGACAAATGGGTGCCCCACGAACTCAATGATCGCCAGCGCGAAGTACGCGTCGAGACGTGCCTTGCACTGCTCAACAGACACACAAATGAAAGAATTTTGAACCGTATTGTTACCTGCGATGAAAAATTGATTCTGTTTGATAACCGCAAGCGCTCAGTAAGTTGGTTGGATTCTGGTTCAGCACCTAAACAATGCCCTAAATGAAACGTTATACCTAGAAATGTGATGGTCACTGTTTGGTGGTCTAGCGCCGGTGTGATTCATCACAGCTTCTTACCAAACGGGGTGAAATGCTCACTGCAGATGTGTGCTGTGAAGAACTGAACACAATGATGGAGAAGCTGGCACATCAACCAGCATTGGTCAATCGCTCGTCTCCGCTGCCTCTGCACGACAACGCGCGACCTCATACTGCACAGCAGACGGTCTCCAAGTTGTAAGAACTGGGGTTGGAAGCTCTCCGTCATCCGCCCTACTCACCAGACCTTGCGCCTACAGACTACTACTTTTTACAGAATTTGGATAACTTCTTGGCGGGAAAAAAATTTAATACCCGAGAGGCAGTACAAAATGCCTTTGAAGAATTTTTTGCCTCCCGTCCAGCTGATTTCTTTAAGAAGGGCATCAATAAACTGCCACTGCGTTGGCAAAGATGCATTGATTGCATGGGTGATTACTTCGATTAATACAAAGAAAAAATACATGAAAAGATTTCGTTTAAATTTTTTCATACAAAACGCCAATTTCATAGGTAAAGACCTAATATAAGCTCTATCGTCCAATATGTAACTTAGACATATAAAAAAACAATGTATTTAAACAGGTCATTGACATGTATAAGTTACCAGATAATTTTAAACTCAGTTTATCTCTTAATACGTACAAAAAAAAGTTAACCACATGGCTTCTAGAAAATTGCTTTTACAACATAAATGACCACTTGTTACAAAATAAAAAATATTAAGTTATAAATATCTAACCGGCGACGTGAACTGCTCATAATAATCGATTATAATCTGATTCTGGAATTACTTGACATTTATTTTATTAAAACATTGACTTATTATTATATAATAGGTACTAAGGATGGTAGTTAAAATAAAAAGTTGGACAAAAAAAATATTTTGACAGTGTAACAACATAGGTAATTAAAATAATACCTTGCTTAAATGTTGACATAATTAATAATAATTTATTGTTTTAGTTTCAATTATGTGATGAAAGCTTAATTTTTAAATGTGATTTTATTTAATTGTACTTGTGCTAATCGTTCTTTTAAACGTTAAACTTGACATTCACACGCCATTGTTATGGTGGGATGTGTAAGGACTATTTATAATTAATGTAATCACCATTACTGCCACATCTTGTGAATAAATGATTGATTGATTCTTTATAGTATATTTTTTACAAAATAATTGAAATATTCTTTATAATTTTACAGGACTACAACTTTAAAGGAAGTATATTTAGCTGGCCGTAATCAATTAAAAGTACCTCGACTTGTACAGTACAGGGTACAGTTTCATATACCATATACATACATACAAAATATTACAAGCGGCCATAATACTATGAATTACTTATAGGAGTTATAGGCATTGTCTTGCTAGACTTACTAGGATGGAATAAATAGTAACACAATACAAGAGTGTCTAAAGTTATTTCAGTTTATAGTTAATAAGTAAGAAAATAAACGTAAAATGTAATAATGACTTTTATTTCTTGCAAAGGAATTGATGCAGGTATTTCTTTAATTCACTGTTTTATCTTAGAGTCACTTAATACAATAATATTATACAATATCAAAATTCAATACAGTACCTAATTATTATTTACATACACTAGGCAGAGCCTGTCACGGACCACGGTATGAATACAAATAAACTTAGGTTGGGAGCGGGTTTGATACATTAATTACATTGTGAAGATTTGATGTCACTACCCACACTACCTACTAGACATAAACAAACAACAACATCATTGTATGCCTACAAATTATATATATTTAATTATAGTTATTAAGTGTTAAGTTTATAGTAATGGTAATATTTTAGTGTCAAAAATAAATAATAATTCACAAACATAATGATGTCCGCATAATATTATTAAAATGAACTTCAGAATTCAAGAATACTCAACTCATAATTTTTATTGTTTTTTTACTATCAATTGAAATGAGTGTATAATAAATACACCAATTTTTTATTTATTTGAGTGACTACTCAATACTTAGCAGTCTTTATTGTTTTTACCATATGAATAATATTATTTAATGAATCCAAGCTTAAAGGCCCCCACAGACCGAGACCGACAGAGAAGATCGTTTCAGTTAGAACTGACGTCAGTTTGGCCTGACCTGATTCGAGCACACACGCGGAAAAATCGCATCAGTTCGTTCTGGTTTGCTGCGAGCTACGGTCGTGTTTGTTAATTGTAAACTCACTACGCTTGTACACGATACTCGCCCGCACGGCCGCGGCTCTGGCGAGAACTGAAGCGATTTGTCATACATGGTCCGTTCAGTCCAGAATTAATGTTGCTAACTTAGTTATTTTACAAAGTTTTACTACTAAAGTAAGTATTTTATTCCCTCCTTAGTAGGTTGTTAGTAGTGTTTTAGTAGAAAAGACCCAGACGGTAATCATATGCAAAATTGCCTTGGTAAGGCACAAACAAAAAAAAAAAAAAAAACACCTTATCATAATAATACATCGTAGCATTCATCCGTGATTTGCTTAAAACCCATCTAATTACTATATACGTAATATTTCCTAGTAGTACGGATTACTAAAATCTTTTAAAAACTTCACGCTGTTTCTCGTAGCTATTGGTATTTTAATCAAACTAGCTACTTCATACTTGTATATAATACAAGTAAATTGTAAACAAATAAATTACAATTTACAAAAACTAAAAATTCCTTTATTCTTCTTCTTTAAGTGTTGCCAGGATCATTGCACTATTTATCTGTAATCTGTTAAAATCTGCATAAAATATGTGTCCTATGACCATTTGGCAAGAAATCTGTAATAAAATCAGTATGATCAATGAAAAATAGAAAATAAAAAATATTATACTTATATTATGTATTATATATTTTGTCTAATTGATTGTATAACTGTTATCAAGAATAATATAATACTCGTATTACGTAATGTTTGTTAAAATTCCTTATAAAATCCGTATCCGTATCTAATCTATATCGCAGATCGAAAGTCCGTATATCTGGCAAGACTGGTTCTGCCTAAGGCTGAGACTATATTCGGAATCTTTCCGACCGGAGAAAATTCAGAGCATTGAAAATAGAACTCTGGACTCATACAATAGAGTTGAAAGTCGGACACACGAGTGTTGTGTCGAACATCAATGTCAAATGAGACAGTTTTCAAATTGTGTGTCCGATTGTATTGGTCCAGAGTTATATTTTCAATGCTTTGATTTTTTTTCGGTCGAAGAGATTCCGTTGATATAGTCCCGGCCTTAGGCCGTATTATTATTACTATATAGTATTATTACGGTTGTAAGGCTGGGACTAGATGCTCCGAAATCCGGAACGCCGTTGACAATTCAGAGCAGCAAAATTTGAACTCTGCGCTAATACAGTAGAGTTGAAAAAGGAAGTTTCGAGTGTCGAGCTGTCATATTATAATAATATGACATTGACATTTAATTCGACAATCAGGATGTGTTCGATTTTCAACTCTATTGTAAAAGCGTAATGTTCTACTTTCAATGCTCTGAATATTCACCGGTGTTCCGGATTTCGGAGCATCTAGTCCCAGCCTTACAACCGTAATAATCGCCTGTGTTAAGTTATCAGTATCTACTTTGTTATCATTCTAAATGTCTACAGTTGAAATTTGAATCCATTGATATTTGATATCCATTTGATATATACAAATTCCCTAGGAACTTTCAGTAAAACTTCTACCATTTTACTGAATCGACTGACGTGACTCATTGACTGCACTGACTATTTATTTGGACTTTGACTAGACTTTAGACTTGACGATTTAGAAATACGGTGTTGAAAACATAAACAAGAATTCTATTTGCCTGCCTTTTTAACTTGACACTGACAAATGGTTTTAAGCCATCCGCCATCATTAAATAAAATAAAAAAATTATGACATTTGACAGTTGACACTTAACAACTGACGGCGAAAATATCGTTGAAATCAAAGCAAGAAGTGATAAAAACGATTGAGCAATACGTTGTTGCGATTCGAACAACAGAGTGAATTTGGCAAAGACGTTAATGTCGTGATCTCAAAAGAAAAGGTGATTAGACAGTTTTTTTCGAATTTCAACAAAGGCATCTTAACTAGATGCCCTGGGCCTTTAGTTAAGATTCATTAGATAATTTCGACGGCGAACTTCGAAATCAAAAATGTATGGGATTTGACATAAGACATCGACAAGTGACATGTGGCTTGCGATGCCTTATGTCAAATCCCACACATTTTGTTTTCGAACTTCGCCGTCGAAATTATCGAATGTTTTGCGATGAAAATCAGTGTCATGAGTCACGACTCATGGAACAGTGTGGTACCCAAAGGGTACAGAACCCTACAATACCGATAACCGATGCTGCGCTGTCCGTCTGTCATCTGTGTGTGTGTCTGTCTGCAGCATCGTAACTCCCAAACAGATGAGTCGATTTTGATGTATTTTTTATATGCAAGCAGACGTGATGAGTGATAGAGAGTATTATTGGCTATAATTCATCGTTATCAGCTCGTTTACTGCTTAAAAATGACGGGGGTTACTTAAAATTTTTGTTTATATATATTCCTTTGTTCAGATTAGCAAGTATTTTACAGTCTTTCAGTAAGCTCCCTCAGACCTGTATGTATATGTAGTGCGTAACCGGTCTCAGAGTTTTTGGTTGAGAAAGCTCTGTTTTCACTTTTTTATTTGGTCTGAGTTAGCTATTATATTATATATATTATATAATATATTTTTGCTATTATATCTAAGTAACTTGAATATTTGGTACGTTTTTTAGACTTTACTGCCGTCAATATACATACATACATACATACCTACAAATAAAGAAAATTGAAGTGTCAGTTTGTAATTTCAAATTAATAGCTTTTCTCTAAATGCATAATATGATAGTATAGATTATAGACTATTACAGGTATTATGCTATATATGTATAGTACAGACTATTACAGGTATTATGCTATATATGTATATACATACAGTACCTACACGAAAAATCAAATTTCAAAATGTTTGTCTGTCGGCCCGTCTGTCTGTTCTGGCTAATCTCTCTAATCTCTGTAACGGCCGGACAGATTTTGACCGGAGTTTCACTAGCAGATCGCTGATGATGTAACTTAGGGTACTTGATCTTAGGCTCCCGTTTCCATTAGGCACGCGCAAACGGAGCTGGGCCCCACCAGCTTAGCTATAACTATAGCATGTTTCAGGTATTTTCCTGCCTTCAGCTTAGCTGTATCGTCTCTGGCAGCTGTACGGGTTCGGCTTGCCGGTCGTTGCCCTTCCACCTTACGTCTAATACCTGCCTTACAAAATCTATGTCTGGCTTCTTTTCCAGTCTAGTTGCGTTGTACAGATAGGTAGGTAGTGTACTGGTGGGAAAATCGAAAATCTTGTTTTATGTGTAAAGATAATAAATAAAATGTGATATACAGTTCGCTGTACAACAGATGACAGGTCACTTAGCGATTTTATCCATTGATCCATTTATCGCGAGACTTCCTCAGGAAATGATCTACTAATGGATGCTTAGAGTGGGCATTCATTAAATGTGTGATATCCACTTTCTATATATATTTATATTCTTCTGACTACTTACACAGATCTGAGTAGCTCTACCTCTATGAGCCAGAGAAACTTTCAGGGAGATTTCTTTTATCGTGTCGAGTGCAAGCAATTCATAAAATGACACACTATTTTGAATGCCATTGAAATGTGAAAAGAAAAGTATTGCAAATAACAATTTAGATTCAATTTGATTACTATGGTTTCCATTTGAATATATTTTGTTAAGGAATATTAAATTACAAGAAAACCCTCATCCCGAAATTTCTATACCAGTTAATATGTTGGCACCTCGCAATTAATTTGAATACCCTGTACACCAAAAACGTATTTAACGTGATATAATTTAGGGCGCAAATGATGTGGCACATAAATCATTTGAATGGCCGTGGTGATTTCCCGTATTTAAACAATATTTCTTCTTAAAATCTCTTTTTGTGCCACCTGTCATGATCGTGCGACCCTTTCATATTTCATTAAGGTGTGTTTTGGTGGCGTCAGAATGCGTCGGTTGACATCGAATGGCGTCGGGTCGCTTCGGGCAGCGTCGTGTCGCGTCTAATGGCGTCGGTTCGTGTCGCAAGACGTCAGATGGGGTCGAAAGGTAATGGCGTCGGATAGCGACAGGTGTCGTCGGACGTCGTCAGACGTCGTCGGGTCACACGGGATAGTTAGTCATGTAACATGTTCTAATATTAAATGACCCATGGAGTTCACAACTTAGTTTTGCCGGAAAAACTCTCTTTTTCGTTCTTTTCAGAACTTCGTTTTTTTTGTTGTAATTTTCTTTATCACTATCTACTTCAGTGTCTTACAGACAGTTTAGTATGGTTATATAAGCTGTTATTTTGCTGGATTTAGTTAGTAGTAATGATAGATTTAGTTTAAACTTTAACGCTGTTCAGACTTGGGATCCTTCCTCCACATAAACTTTAACTGTGACAAATATCATACTCCTCCGTTCGTATAATTCCCGTAAAACTGTACTAAAAGTTTTTGCTTCACATATTAATATAATATTATTATTTTAGTTTGTGGTCGTCACCTTTTTAAACAGCGGGTCAAAAATGTCCAATGTTTTGTCTATTAACATTAAATAGATCGATTGGGTTGGGATTCTAATCCCTCTTTATAAAGCTCTCTTTCCTTGCCTTCGGCATATCATCGTTAAATCCGCTTTCAGCTACTTGTTCATAACGTAATTGTTTGGAGTTAACCCCGTATTATAAATCTATACTAATAGAGAGGAAAGTTTTGTTTGTTTGTTTGCAGTGAATATGCTTCGAAACTACTAGGGCGATTTTGATGACATTTGATCAGCCCACGGGGAGGACTGTATTTACGCGGAGCCGCGGGCAAACGTAGTTTGTTAATAAACAATGTTTGTATCGCGTAGATACGTTATCATCGTAGGGCGGTTCAAATGAAGCCTATTCCATACAAAATCAAACCACATACGATACGTTAATTGATCATCATCAGGCAGCCATCTCGTCGCAGTCCCGATCCCAATCTACATTTGAACCAGTTGTTTCTTGCTTCTCACTATCTGTTGCCCTGTGAATACAGTATCCCACGGGAGCACTGTATTGTTTCGGAATAAAATATGTATCCTATGTTTTATTAATCCAAAGCTTAAATTATCACCATACCAAATTTCATCGTAATCCGTTTGGTAGTTTTTTTTGCCTGAAAGAGTAACAAACATCCATCCATCCTCACAAACTTTCACATCTATAAAAGTACTAGCTGTTGCCCGCGGCTCCGCCCGCGTAAATATACTATCGAGTATCCCGCGGGAACACTGTACTTTTCCGGTATTAAAAGTAGCCTATGTTTTAATCCAGAGCCTAAACTACTACCATACCAAATTTCATCGAAATCCGTTTAGTAGCTTTTGCGTGAAAGAGTAACAAACATCCATCCATCCTCACAAACTTTCACATCTATAAAAGTACTAGCTGTTGCCCGCGGCTCCGCCCGCGTAAATATACTATCGAGTATCCCGCTGGAACACTGTACTTTTCCGGTATTAAAAGTAGCCTATGTTTTAATCCAGAGCCTAAACTACTACCATACCAAATTTCATCGAAATCCGTTTAGTAGCTTTTGCGTGAAAGAGTAACAAACATCCATCCATCCTCACAAACTTTCACATTTATAATACTATTATATATATATTATAATCTTATATATAATTCTCGTGTCACAATGTTAGTCACCGAACTCCTCCGAAACGGCTTTACTGATTTTTACCAAATTTTATATGCATATTCAGTAGGTCTGAGAATCGGCTACTGGGCATTTATTTTATATATTGATAAGTGCATTTGTTGAATGAAAAATAGTAAATTATTACAACTCGAGACTGACGGCGACCATATTGTTTGTGTGACGGGATAGCGATCGACGTTGCCATGGTGACGTACTTATTTAGTCACTTCAATAAAATAATATGGGCGAAATACTTAATATGGCAAAGCAACGTTTGCCGGGACAGCTAGTAGTATATATAAGTAGGATTTGTTCACATCGCGTAGGAAGGCATCGGAACATGTCGTCTGTTATCGGGCAAGCGGATTACGTAGAACGACTTACAATTTATTAATGCGGCTCTACATTCACATTTCAAACTCTTTGTTTGAATCAACTCAGGACGTAAGTCTTCTGAAAGGTTTTCATATAAGAAATACATATTATGAATTTATCGTGAATTTTGAAACAATTTCAATGCTATTTATGTAATGCTAATACCACACAAGCTACTTATGAATGGAGTTAATAATTGCTATCGAGTAGTGGTTACACCAACGCGTAACGTTAAGGTTAGTGAGGCCTCTAATGAGTCTTAAAATGTACTCGTAACTCGTATGAACAAGTCAGTATAATAATTAATCTTTGAGAATATAATATTATTGTTGACGATGCATAAGTTTATCATATAATTATTGTGCAAAGTAATTTATTATTGTAATTAAAAATCAGCTTTCATAATAATTTATAATTTGCAATTGAATTCAATTAAATAAATAACCCTTTGTGAAATAACGTTTGTTAAAACATAAATTAAATATAAGGCCGGCAACGCACCTGCAGCTCTTCTGATGTTGCGAGTGTCCATGGGCGACGGTAGTTGCTTACCATCAGGTGACCCGTTTGCTCGTTTGCCCCCTTATTTAATAAAAAAAAAATAATAATAACTAACCTACCGCACCGGTCCTACCGCATCACCCAAGGGAAATGGGGTTTGAAATCTCCACGGGCTTGTCACTTCTCTGCTATTTCTGGTATCTGGGCAACAGTAATCTCTAATAATCAGGCGATTCTTTTGCGCGTTTTTCAATTGTTATTGTTCAAAAATTAATTATTATTATTATAGTTATTGTTTAAGCCTTTGCTCGGTCGGCGATAAATGATAATTGTCAGTTAATTACTACTAGCATTATTATTCAAGTCTGAATGTATAGTAGATACTGGTACGTCTTAGAGATATTATGGCGGTTCCTACGTCCACGGCAGCCATTTTATTTTGCGGGATATTATATCCCACATTTACATAATCGCAGTCTAAGCCCTCGACTCGCAGATCCAACTATGGCCCGAGTTTTTCACTATTGTATATTGTACTAGATGAGTTGTACCCGTAACCCAACCGTAACCCAACAGCCGTTGTTACACTTGTTCTGTCTTAACTATGAACTGGAATACATAAACAACCACCTACACACACCTACCACCTACACCTGCTACATGGGAACCTCCTGAACCTCAATTCTCGTATATAAATTAGACTTTCATTTTACTTTGGCTGTATTGTATGTGAAGCGACTTGTTATTATAAACTGATTTTGTAACGTTCGGACCAATCAGGAGGCGTTAGACGCTGCTTTAACGTTTGCGAGAATACCGGTTTGACAGTTTTAGCGTTGTACGAGGGCGGGTCAATAAGTCCGTGACTTTTGGAATAAAACACAGATTTTTTGATAAATAAATCATTTTATTTTTCGACGTAGTCCCCCTTGAGCTCTATACACTTTGTCCAACGCTTCTCCAATTTTTTTATCCCTTCCAAAAAATATGATTTGTCGAGGTCCTCAAAATAGGCCTTTGTTTGCGAGATGACTTCATCATTGGAGTCAAATCTTTTTCCACCGAGCCATTTTTTCAGGTTTGGGAACAAGAAGTAGTCACTCGGAGCCAAATCTTGAGAATAGGGTGAATGTGGGAGCAATTCATAGCCCAATTCATGGATTTTTGCCATGGCAACTGCACATGTGTGCACCCTTGCATTGTCTTAGTGAAAAAGAACTTTTTTCTTGGCCAAATGAGGTCGGTTTTTTTTCAAATCCTCATTGAAGCGGTCCAATAAGTTGGCATAATATTCCCCATTAATTGTTTTTCCCTTTTGAAGATAGTCAATGTGGATTATCCCACGTGCATCCCAAAAAACAGTCGCCATAACTTTATTGGCTGACAAACCCACCTTGGCCTTCTTTGGCGCCGATTCACCATTAGAAACACACTGTTTTGACTGTTGTTTGGTCTCTGGTGTATTGTGATGGATCCATGTTTCGTCCACGGTTAAAAAACTCCTCCATATTGTGATTAAACAACGCCAAACCTTCCTGTGAAGTTGTTACACGATTGCGTTTGTGGTCGACTGTGAGGAAACGCGGCACCCATCTTGCGGAAAGCTTTCTCATGCCCAAGTGATCATTCAAAATTGAAACCACTGAGCCATGCGAGATGCCTATGGCTTCCACAATCTCTTGCACTTTCAATCTTCGGTCGGCCAACACCATATCGTGAATTTTTTCGATTGTTTCGGGTGTAGAGACCTCAACTGGGCGTCCAGGACGTTCGGCATCTTCAGTGCTTGTAAGGCCACAACGAAATTCAGTAAACCACTTTTTTACCATTGAAATCGATGGTGCAGAGTCCCCATAGTATTTATCAAGCTTGGTCTCGGTAATGGTTTTTTTTCGCAAAAAATAATGCTTAATAAGCACACGAAATTCACTTTTTTCCATTGTTTCCTTAAGTTACTGGATAGTCTGATAAAGATAGCTGTAAAACAGAAACTAACTGACGCAGCAAGTTCAAATTTTGATAGGAGTCAACTGACAGATGCCTGTTGACAGGAGTAGTGTTGCTTTTTCAGTAAGGAGGTTAGAAATTCAAAAAGTCACGGACTTATTGACCCGCCTTAGTATTGTATATAACCGCAAAAATTGCAGCTATACGTTATATATATATATATATATATATATATATATATATATATATATATATATATATATATATATATATATATATACTCTTTTCAAAATTCTTTTTTCATCTAATGAGTATACTCCGAAGTTGGTCCCGTTTTCACAAAAGTGGTGACGATCATGGGATCCATGAGGAATCGAGGGCACTCCTCAAAATTTATATTACCATATGTATTGGTAATATAAATATGACGCCTTATACATACATATTTGGGGATTTCGGCGTTGCTTAAAGAACTGAAAGCTGACAAAAAAACATAGTGATGATATAATAGGTACTTCTCATAGTATTTTACACCGACACGGATATCTCTGCCGTTTATGGACCGATTTTCAAAATTCTTTTTTTGATGTATTGGGTATAATCCGAAATTGGTCTCGTTTCTTTTTCGTTTCGGAAAAGTAAGATTCTGCACCAAGGTATACCCTGGATCCAAAAGCACTGAACAGAACTCCTCAGTCTTTAAAGATACGCGTTTGGAAATTTGGACATAGTTTAAAGAACTGCAAGCATATGCCATTATGCCATTATGTAATTTACAGTCATCATCATAATCATCTTATATACAATACCTAATGGAAGCTTGGCGCGTGTTCAATTATACATTCGATCGTTTATTTCAAACGTCCTTAAAATGTATTAATAATAATTTAACAAATATCACTAAAAAGGGAAAAATGATTATTATTTTTAAACAAAAAATTAAAAACGGCTTCCAAAGTAAAAATGCACAAAAAATTATAAAATAAAACTTATTTTCTAATAATTCCCCTTTTAAATTTGCCTAAAATTACTATTACAACTATTATATTATAACTATTTCTCTACTGAAATCTTCAAAATCAAGATGTCGGTACCAGCCAACTTCAACATGAGTTCTTTTTAAATATTGTTTTATGAGGATCTTGTTCGGGCTGGAACCGACTTCTTCTAAAATTTAAAAGGCGAATTATTTAGAAAATAAGTTTTATTTCATACTTTTTTGCGCAATTTTACTTTGGAAGTCGGTTTAATTTTTAGCAGAATTGACCCTCTGGTTTGTTTCCACATGTCCCGAACCTTCGCTGTATTTGGCCACTCTTTATCTAACGCGTCCAGTTCGTCGGACATTATTGTAAGAAAAAAAAATCAAACAAACTATTTTTTATTTATATTTATTTATTTTTTGCTTTTTAACAGCTAAGGTCATTAGCAACTATTATATTTACATCTATATGTTCCCATACATATATTTTTAACGAAGTTGATTGTCTGTAGATATTCATTATTATTTAAACAATCCTTTATATTTTGATTTCTTAGGTTTACGCTAATATTGTTCATTGTTTTAAACACTTACGGATTGTGTCGCGGTGCACTTTTCTTTTTCCCGACGTTTCGGCTACTTTCCAGCAGCCATGGTCACGGGAGGACTGAGGTGTCAATTGTCCTATTTGTTGAAGTTATTCAAACTACCCGAAGATTCTTCAATTATTATTTGTGTTCCGATCCACGCAAAACATACTAACAGTCACTGATAAAGTTGGCTATATTCTAAGGAAAGCTTCTATAAAAACATATTTCAAGACCCCCAAAAAGATAAGTCAATTTTTACCACCAGTGAAATGTAACATTCCCCTTTAAGATGCAGGAGTCTACAAGCTCGACTGTGACTGCGGTCTCTCCTATATAGGGCAAACTAAAAGATCCATCAACACCCGCGTAAAGGAACAAATCGCAGATGTTAAACACCGTCGCAACAATAAATCTGCAATTTGCGAACACACACTGGATCAACCTCGCCATTACATAAGATTTGATAAGCCACAAGTACTGGCAAAGGAACACCGTTATCGCCCAAGAATGATACGCGAGGCTATAGAAATTAAAAAGTACCCTAATTTTAACCGAGAAGATGGCTTGGTGCTGCCATCTAGTTGGGATCCAATAATTAACAAAATAAAATGTAATTTAAAATCACCGCGGCTTCAAGATACTGTTAGTATGTTTTGCGTGGATCGGAACACAAATAATAATTGAAGAATCTTCGGGTAGTTTGAATAACTTCAACAAATAGGACAATTGACACCTCAGTCCTCCCGTGACCACGGCTGCTGGAAAGTAGCCGAAACGTCGGGAAAAAGAAAAGTGCACCGCGACACAATCCGTAAGTGTTTAAAATAATCCTTTATATTATTAGGTCAGTTACATGATAGTTTTTCACTAACATAAGCCTGACATTCTACTAACAGATGTTGTACAGTTAGATCCATCCTGCATTTACACATTGGTTTATCTATCTTTTTCCTAATGTGTACATACATGTGTCATATTTGTATAACCAATACGGAGTCTAGTGATGACGGTCTGATCTTTTCGAGTAGTGAACGAAGTTGGGGCTTTGAGAAAAATAGAATTTCTTATAGCATATAATTTACTATTTAAATTCTTATCCTGCCAAACAGTATCCTATATTTTTTTATTCTACGTTTAATGTGGTTTTTAACATCCGTTGCATTTGAGTTAGTGGAATGGTCTATTGAATTCAAGTTTGCAGCATTATTAGCTTCTATTGAAAAAAATCAATAGAAGCTAAAAATGCTGCATCAAGGTATGCGTCTAATGCATCATCTGAATACAATAATCAATAATATATTGAAGTCTAGGGATCCATAATACTTCAAATTTGAAATTATTTTCTATTAAATTTATCATTCTTTCTCGTATAGCGAATATAAGTAGTTCGTTATTATTAATATTTTGTAGGGCCTGCCAGCACGATTTAGAATCTGTAAATATTACAAATTTATATAAATTACTACTATCTTGTATTATTTCAAAAGCTTTATAAATAGCTATAGCCTTAGAACTAAAAATTGTGTGGAGATCATAACTTAAATAACATAATATTAATACTCATAATTTTGACCTGATGTGTGTACCGAATTTCAGGCGTACACATCATAACAAGCAGAGTGACAGACTATAATATTTAAAACATGTTCAACAAAAAAATAAAATATATATGCGAAGTAATACTTTACGATATATTTTATACTAACTTAATCTGAGACGAACTTAATCTAACATTAATTATTATTATTTATTAGAAAGAGGTAACATATTAAAGTACATATAGAAAATATTATAAAGGAGTGGTATGAAGGATATGCATCAAACCGTTTTTAAACCTATGTATGCTATAAATAAATATATGTATATCATTTTTATTACATTTTAAAAGTTCATTGTATTGTTGAGCCATTCTAGGTAATGGATTAAAGTAGGATATTATTTTTGAAAGTTTGTAATAAAAATAGATTAGATTTATTCGCTCTGCGTGGACTATATTTTATATTAAAATTAAGACAGCACAGGAGTTCAGGACTATTAATAATTGAATGTACAGTTTTATAAGGATACATGCAAACAAAGTATATACGGCGCATTTCTAGGGTTTGAATATTGAACGTTCGAAGTCTATCCACATATCCCGATGCCGATAAAAAGCAATCTTAAGACACGTCCTTTGAACCCGTTCTACAGAGTCTATGTGAATTTTATAGTTTGGAGACCATATGACGCTAGCATAATCCAAAACACTGCGGACCAGTGCGAAGAATAGATGAATTAGGCGATGTGGTTTTCAAACTCTAAAGTAGATCTACAAACAAATCCCAGAAGTCGATATACTCGTACCTTTGATGTGATGTACTCATAATGGGCTCTAAAGGATAGTTTTTCGTCAAATAGAAAACCAAGGTCTTTTGTTAAAGTGGATCGGACAAGCTCTTGCTTATTGATATTATAATTATTTGTGATTTTCGAGCGTTTATTATATTGCGTCGACACCAATCAGCTGCGTCGAGATCTCTTTGCAAATTATGAAAGCCATCCATGGATCTTATTTGATTAAATTTTTTTAAGTCATCTGCATACAATAAACAAGCTAAGCGCAAGATAAGCGCACGATTAAATCCTTTATATAGGTAATCAAAAACAAGGGCCCTAAATACGAACCCTGAGGAACTCCTGAGGTTACCGTTAGAGGTGAAGACAGGAACCCTCTAAAGGCTACCAACTGGCTTCTATTATTAAGGTAAGAACTAACCTAACGTAATAAGTAACCACTGGTACCGTACACTGAGAGCTTCATCAAAAGCTTTAGAAAAGTCCATGTAGATAGCGTCTACTTGGCCGCTAAATGCAAAATATTGACAAAGGTAAATTTTACTAAGGCGGGTCAATAAGTCCGTGACTTTTTGAATTTCTAACCTCCTTACTGAAAAAGCAACACTACTCCTGTCAACAGGCATCTGTCAGTTGACTCCTATCAAAATTTGAACTTGCTGCGTCAGTTAGTTTGTGTTTTACAGCTATCTTTATCAGAATATCCAGTAACTTAAGGAAACAATGGAAAAAAGTGAATTTCGTGTGCTTATTAAGCATTATTTTTTGCGAAAAAAAACCATTACCGAGACCAAGGCTAAGCTTGATAAATACTATGGGGACTCTGCACCATCGATTTCAATGGTAAAAAAGTGGTTTACTGAATTTCGTTGTGGCCTTACAAGCACTGAAGATGCCGAACGTCCTGGACGCCCAGTTGAGGTCTCTACACCCGAAACAATCGAAAAAATTCACGATATGGTGTTGGCCGACCGAAGATTGAAAGTGCAAGAGATTGTGGAAGCCATAGGCATCTCGCATGACTCAGTGGTTTCAATTTTGAATGATCACTTGGGCATGAGAAAGCTTTCCGCAAGATGGGTGCCGCGTTTGCTCACAGTCGACCACAAACGCAATCGTGTAACAACTTCACAGGAAGGTTTGGCGTTGTTTAATCACAATATGGAGGAGTTTTTTAACCGTGGACGAAACATGGATCCATCACAATACACCAGAGACCAAACAACAGTCAAAACAGTGTGTTTCTAATGGTGAATCGGCGCCAAAGAAGGCCAAGGTGGGTTTGTCAGCCAATAAAGTTATGGCGACTGTTTTTTGGTATGCACGTGGGATAATCCACATTGACTATCTTCAAAAGGGAAGAACAATTGATGGGGAATATTATGCCAACTTATTGGACCGCTTCAATGAGGATTTGAAAAAAAACCGACCTCATTTGGCCAAGAAGAAAGTTCTTTTTCACTAAGACAATGCAAGGGTGCACACATGTGCAGTTGCCATTGCAAAAATCCATGAATTGGGCTATGAATTGCTCCCACATCCACCCTATTCTCAAGATTTGGCTCCGAGTGACTACTTCTTGTTCCCAAACCTGAAAAAATGGCTCGGTGGAAAAAGATTTGACTCCAATGATGAAGTCATCTCGCAAACAAAGGCCTATTTTGAGGACCTCGACAAATCATATTTTTGGAAGGGATAAGACAAATCATATTTTTGGAAGGGATAAAAAAATTGGAGAAGCATTGGACAAAGTGTATAGAGCTCAAGGGGGACTACGTTGAAAAATAAAATGATTTATTTATCAAAAAATCTGTGTTTTATTCCAAAAGTCACGGACTTATTGACCCGCCCTCGTATATATAAGAAGATTACTTATTGTAGACCTATTTTTAACGAAAACATGTTGCTTATCAGAAATTATAGGCCTAATATGGTTATAAATATGGTCATATACTATTGATTCAAAAAGCTTAACGAGGTAGGATATAATGGTAATGGGTCTGTCATTTTCACAATTAAATTTATCGCCAGTTTTCAAGATTGGGGTGACAAGGCTGTTTTCCATCGTATAGGAAAAATACCAGTACTTAGTGACCGATTAAAAATAATGGAAAGAGGAGTTGATAATTCCTTGCTACAGTATTTGATAAAACAAGTTGGTATGCGATCAGGGCCTGCATCTTTGTTTTTATCTAATTTCTTTATTTTACATATAATATCCGTGGTAGATACAAAAATATTTGATAAAGAAAAGTCATTCAAATTTGGTAAAGCCAATCATTGCTTGAAGCAGGATAAGCGCAAGGGTATGAATTCATTTCATAAACGGATCCAAAATACTTAGAAAAAAGTTCACATATGACTTCACCTGATGATGGTGAAATTCTTTGTATGACATAATATTTGGAATAGCAACATGTCCTTTTCTGTTGTCAATATATCTCCAAAAATTTTTAATGTTATATTTTAATGAGTTTCCTGTAGCCATAATATATTTTTTGTAACAATCTGATGTGAGGACCTTACATCTCTTACGTAGTAATGAAAAAGAATCATAATCCCGTGGATTCCTAAATTTTTTAAACAGTTTTTGAAACTTATTCTTTTCTTTGTTACATTGAATTAAAGATTTGCTAAACCAACCGCGATACTTATATGATTTATTTTTACCAAGTGGCGTATGTTTATGGATAATTTCAAAAAGTATTTTATAAAAAGTGCCAATACAGTAAAAGGTTAAAGTAAAGGTGAGGTTAAAGCGTTAAAGCCAATCAATAGCGTTAAATTCTTTTTTAATTTCTACAATATTACACTTGGAAAAGTTTAAGTGTTCAGTTTTATTGTGTCTTAACCTTTGTAAAATACTGGGGTATGTAATATCTATTTTTAAAGCTGGATGATGTTTATCCAAACGACTCATAGCTAATGCTTCATCAACCTCTAAATTGTGAAGATTAGAGAGAATGAGATCTAGCAATCGACCGTTAGTTATTATTCACAGATCTGTAAGTTTATAACAATAACTATTATCTTGAGTAACGACAGCATATCCTGATTTAAATTCTATTACTGATCCATCTGTGTAAAAATGGATACAATCTTGATTTTATATTTAATTTAATTAAATAAACTTTTATAAATGATTTGTGGGGTTAACAGGTTATAATTTAAGGTTAATAGGTAATTCATAATAGGCCCATGGGCTATAAACAGGTATTTTTTTAGGGAAAACAGACGGAAAACAAAACTGAATTTCATTGAAATATTTCCTAGCTCGAATGCGTAATAGTTGTGCCAGGTTTGGGCGAAGATCATACTCTGTATTAGACGAAGACTTAGTAAAATAATCATAAATTGGACTGGATGGTTGTGAAATTATATTAGTCGCATATATTAGTACAAGTTGTTTTCTTCTGTAAGAAAGTGGCATTTCCCCTGAGTCTGCCAATAACGGGATTTGTCTTAATAAAAGGCACCGATACTTAATCTAAAACCAGTGTTTTGGATCTTTTCTAAACATTTTAATTACTAGGTTTGGTAGAGTCATATAAAATGGAACCATAATCTAATTTTTGTCTAATAAGAACCTTGTAGGT
This sequence comes from Phengaris arion, assembly GCA_963565745.1. Classification (NCBI taxonomy): domain Eukaryota; kingdom Metazoa; phylum Arthropoda; class Insecta; order Lepidoptera; family Lycaenidae; genus Phengaris; species Phengaris arion. The sequence continues at coordinate 844,376 of OY751445.1, forward strand.
ATTAATCAAATAATTTTTACCGGCACCCCACGACAGTGATGATAAAACTTTAATCACATTTAATCTTTTCTTATATTCGGTTTTTAATTTATTTAAATGCATGTTCCAAGTCATTTAAGAGTCCAATGTTAACCCCAAATATTTTTATGTTAGTTACCTTTTTAACATTTAGAGATAGCTGTAAATGTCTATTTATTTTCTTTTTCTTTGTAAATATTATGAATTTCTTGAATAAGTGTTAACGTAGGATCCAAAGTTTTACCGCAACAAGTATTGTCAAATCGTCTGCAAACAAAAAACCCTCAAAGGTTTATCTATATATGAATTTACGTCATTGATGGCCAGTAAAAATAATATTACACTTATAACCGATCCTTGTGGCAAACAATTTTAAATAATTACTTGATCAGTTATTGTATTATTCATTCTTACTTTAATAGACCTGTTAGTTAAAAAGTTTTTAACAAAAGCAAGTTTTTTTTAACAAAAGCCTTGCAAAATTTCGATTACTCTATGCTTCCATACCATTTCATATGCCTTTTCAATGTCAAGTGCTACGAGATCTAAATAATTACTATTTTCTAAAGAATCTAAAATGTCGCTTTCTATATTCATTAATTGATTATAAGTCGATCTAAATTGTCGAAATCCGTACTGATAATTGGATAGATAATTATTTATCTCTGTATGCCATTTTATTTTATTGCTAATAATCTTTTCTAATAGTTTACACAGATTACAGGTTAATGCTATAGGTCTGTAACTCGATGGTGCACTAAAGTTTTTGCCAGACTTAAGTATTGAGATCACCAGATCTCCTCTCCAATAATCTGGAAACAACTATTTTTGCCACATATAGTTGTAAAGTTTTAATTAATAGTCCGCTATTAAGAAGATATTTTATTATGTTTTTAGATATATTGTCTGGCCCAGGACTAGAGCTGTCTTGTCTTGAGAGAGAGCTTTGAGAGAGTACTGACATTAATTCATGCAATAAAATGTCTTTGTTAATTGGATCCGAGTTGTTATGTAATTCATATCTTATATTTTCCTTGACCAATTTATAAATTTTAAATTCATGATTGTAATTATCACTACTAGAATTTGCTGCAAAAGTATTATCTAGTAAGTTTGATGTTTCTTTTGAGCTTGCTGTCAACGAACCACGCTATTATTAAGTACGATAGTATTAGGGCCACAATTAGTATTATTTATTATTTTTATTTTAATTTTTTTCCATATTTCGCTGACAGGTATATTAGTGTTAATTGGAGACGTCCACCTTTGCTGGTATCTATTTTTATTTTCTTTAAGAACTTTCCTACAAAACGCCCTCTTCTCTTTAGGACATTTTGGCTAAGCATCAATCGAATAAAAAAATTTTTAGCTTTTGGATACAAACAAAGCACTTAAATCCCAAACTATCTATTCCAGCGAGTGTAGAAGGGTTGAGTGAACCTTCCCTGATAGCTGAAATGTTCAAAGAGCATTTTAAAATGTCGTACCTACAAACACAGCCTCAAATATTAGTTATAATAATAATAAAAATTGTAATGTGCACTATGCTAACATGCAGTCAGTGATGATTAAAGCAGAGAACATAAGATATGTTTTAAAGAAAATAACTCGGGGTAAATCACCGGGGCACGATCATTTAAGTATTGAACATCTACAATATGCCGGGGCCCACTTACCTCGAGTTTTAGCCATGTTCTTTTCCCTCTGCTTGAATCATGGATATTTACCTGACAGCATGCTACAAATTGTAGTAGTTCCAGTAGTCAAAAATAAGATAGGAGATTCTGGCAATAAAACTAATTATAGACCTTTATTCCTGGCAACTATTGTAGCGAAGGTACTGGACAGACTGCTTGACGAGCACTTGAGAGCCCATATCAATCTTCACGATGCTCAATTTGGTTTCAGGCCTGGTCTATCTACTGAGGCTGCTGTCCTGTGCCTCAAGCAGACTGTTCAGTATTATACGGTTAGGGACACTCCAGTTTATGCTCTATTTCTCGACTTGTCTAAAGCCTTTGATTTGGTCCAATATGACATGCTCTGGAAAAAACTTCGTGAAGATACTAATATACCATATGCATTTATCTCTATCTTGGAGCATTGGTATTCAAATCAAAGGAACTACGTGAAATGGGCTGGGGCGCGCCCTGACATGTTCAGGCTGGAATGCGGGGTGAGCCAGGGGGGGGGGGGGTTAGCTCACCAACGTTTTTCAATCTGTACGTGAACGGGTTGATTGATGAGCTCAGCAGCGCTGATGTTGGATGCTCCATTGACGGTACCTTTGTCAACAATATTAGCTACGCGGATGACATGGTGCTGATTTTCCCATCAATAAGTGCTTTCAAGAAGCTTGTTGACATCTGTGAGAGATTCGCGGCGGCCCATGGCCTTAGGTATAACACTACTAAAAGTGAGTTGCTGGTTTTTAAAGCTGGTAACAAGAGCTATAAGGTTCCTCCTGTAATGCTAAATGGTGCTGCGGTTGCGCAAGTAAAACGTTTTAAATACCTGGGGCACTGGGTCGGTGAAACACTCAAAGATGACGACGACATGGAACGGGAGCGAAGGGCTCTGTGTGTTAGAGCTAATAAGCTATCCCGTAGGTTTGCACGTTGTTCCAGAGCAGTGAAGATAACTCTTTTCAAAGCGTATTGTCACTCTCTGTACACGTGCAGCCTATGGGTGAATTACACTCAAACAACTTACAGGGTCCTCCGAACCCAATATAATAATGCCCTTAGGGCACCAAGGATACCAATATCACGTATAATACTTATATTGTACGTGATATTGGTGCCACTCATACAACTAGATTTTAAAAACCAAGTTTTAATACAACATAGCTTCTAAGTAAAAATGTTTACTAACACTATGGCCTGTTGACCGAAATAAAAACATTTTATTTTATTTTTATTTATTTATACTCTATTTTATACTTAGAATTATGATCAGCCCTAGCGTATTTTTTAAATTTATGTAAGCCTTTTTGGTTTCTTTCATAGCCACTCTACAGTCGTCATTTCACCAGGGCACGTTATTAGTTTTTAAGTTCCCTGAAGTTTTCGCTATAGTCTTATTTGCTGCATCAAAAAATAAATTACTAAATTCAAGAATTATCTATCATTACACACATTATCTAATCAATTTGAAATATTTTTGGCAATTTCATCCTGCAATAAAGATCGGTTTTATCAAATTTCCATTTTTTGGGGGCTTGAATCTTTTTTGGAATATTTTGTCTCGTAAATGTTTTTATGAAAATAGGGCAATGGTCACTATCGTATAAGTCTTCTAAAGCATTCCATTCATAATACCATGCAAAGTTTTGTGAAGCTATAGTCAGATCTATGTTACCTGTGCGACCAGTGTTACTATTAAAATGACGTGTTGGTTTACCAGTACTTAAAATTATTATATTATCATGATCTTCTAGCCAATCTACTATTATATTGCCTAGAGTTCTGCATTTATTAGAGCCCCAGTAGTAATGATGACTGTTTAAACTGCCTAGAATGAGAAACGGGGATGGTAATTGGTTCATAAGGTGATTTAGATCATTTTTACTAAATGAAGTACTGTTTGGAATATACACATTGCATAAAGTACCTAAACGTAAACGGAAATTTAATTTTTAATGCTTTTGCTTCTAAATATGTGTTAGTATTTATTTGCTCAGGAAAGGTATAAGGTTTAATATAAATGGCTCCGCCGCCACTTGCTCTGTTGCCATGTATACGATTTTTATAAAAGCAATTAAATCCTTTCATGGAAACACTGAAATCGGAAGAGAAATTTGTTGCCTGTATACAAATGCAGGATGGATTTAACTCATTCATTAGTAATTTAATATTTTCTAGTCTTTTATAATAACCATTCCATTGTAAAATGTTCATATTTTTGTGTCTAAGTAATATATGTACTATAATAAATTGGTATTATATATAATATATTGGTAATATATGGTAAAATGTACCATAAAAAAATTCCAAGTGTTGAAATAAATTAAGTTTTTAACGTAGAAATAGGATCCAAAATTTCATGTAACTTACTAGACAATCGCGAACATCTATTCTTTAAACTAGTATTTAATTTTACATGTAGCGTATTGCACATTTTGATTAAGTCTTTAATGTTATCTGTGTTAGAATATACAATTTCTTTTATATTCTTCTTTCCTTTGGTGTTATCTAACAAACTTATAAACCTATCAATATATATTTTAAAGACTTATTTTTCTGAGTCCATTAGATTATCTTTTATTTCTCTCCAGGTGTCTTCGTCAGATCTGGTGTCTGTCTTTTTAAGTTTCTTTTTTGATATTTTCATTATTTCTACTAAGGCGGGTCAATAAGTCCGTGACTTTTTGAATTTCTAACCTCCTTACTGAAAAAGCAACACTACTCCTGTCAACAGGCATCTGTCAGTTGACTCCTATCAAAATTTGAACTTGCTGCGTCAGTTAGTTTGTGTTTTACAGCTATCTTTATCAGACTATCCAGTAACTTAAGGAAACAATGGAAAAAAGGTAATTTCGTGTGCTTATTAAGCATTATTTTTTGCGATAAAAAACCACTACCGAGACCAAGGCTAAGCTTGATAAATACTATGGGGACTCTGCACCATCGATTTCAATGGTAAAAAAGTGGTTTACTGAATTTCGTTGTGGCCTTACAAGCACTGAAGATGCCGAACGTCCTGGACGCCCAGTTGAGGTCTCTACACCCAAAACAATCGAAAAAATTCACGATATGGTGTTGGCCGACCGAAGATTGAAAGTGCAAGAGATTGTGGAAGCCATAGGCATCTCGCATGGCTCAGTGGTTTCAATTTTGAATGATCACTTGGGCATGAGAAAGCTTTCCGCAAGATGGGTGCCGCGTTTGCTCACAGTCGACCACAAACGCAATCGTGTAACAACTTCACAGGAAGGTTTGGCGTTGTTTAATCACAATATGGAGGAGTTTTTTAACCGTGGACGAAACATGGATCCATCACAATACACCAGAGACCAAACAACAGTCAAAACAGTGTGTTTCTAAGGGTGAATCGGCACCAAAGAAGGCCAAGGTGGGTTTGTCAGCCAATAAAGTTATGGCGACTGTTTTTTGGGATGCACGTGGGATAATCCACATTGACTATCTTCAAAAGGGAAGAACAATTAATGGGGAATATTATGCCAACTTATTGGACCGCTTCAATGAGGATTTGAAAAAAAACCGACCTCATTTGGCCAAGAAAAAAGTTCTTTTTCACTAAGACAATGCAAGGGTGCACACATGTGCAGTTGCCATGGCAAAAATCCATGAATTGGGCTATGAATTGCTCCCACATCCACCCTATTCTCAAGATTTGGCTTCGAGTGACTACTTCTTGTTCCCAAACCTGAAAAAATGGCTCGGTGGAAAAAGATTTGACTCCAATGATGAAGTCATCTCGCAAACAAAGGCCTATTTTGAGGACCTCGACAAATCATATTTTTTGGAAGGGATAAAAAAATTGGAGAAGCGTTGGACAAAGTGTATAGAGCTCAGGGGGGACTACGTTGAAAAATAAAATGATTTATTTATCAAAAAATCTGTGTTTTATTCCAAAAGTCACGGACTTACTGACCCGCCCTCGTATTTCTTTAAGTGATGTTGCTATATTAGTCATCATCAGTCTCTAAAATTTCGTCTTTCTTAGTACGTTGGTAGGTTTAATGGTTTCCGCTTTTGAAGACACACTGATGCTTGGTGAATGGGTGCGTTTTATTCGTTTCTGGTCAGTTGGAGGCTCAGATATTACATCTACTCTAGGCATTGTTTCTAAATTGTCATTGTCAAAAATGCTATCTTGAATGGTTATTGTTTTACCTACTTTAGCGTCTTGGTTTGCAATTGTGCAATTTGTCTCAGTCTTTGGGCAAGTTTTTGCGATGTGACCGGTTGTATTGCATGAAAAATATTTAAGCAAATCAGATGATAGGTAAAGATTCTGGAAGATGCCTTTCATCCTCTGGATTGATATGCAATTGTCTCCTAAAGCTCGAGATATGTGAGAATCCAGGATCCGGAACACCAATTTTAACAAAAGAAATAGGTGACAAAATTTGAATTTTCAATTCTTTATACTTTTCTTCTATGATATAATTTGGAATCACTAGGCAAACATTTGATAAAACTATGCGTTTGTTCCTAGTAATTAATTGTTTTATCCCCAAAACAATATTTTTAACCGTTATTTTCTTTTTAACGTCAAAAAGTTCATCCGCTGTTTTTTGGAGTCTAGATAAATTCAAATTCTAGCATTCGATATTCTCGTTACAAATCTTATCGACGAAGCAGGTATCAAGGCGGTCAACGAAACGAGATATTCCCTTATTGTTATCCCATCGATGGAGTCTATTATAATTGCTTGGTATTTTCTTGGAAATGACAATGAAGAGGTCACATTGGCATAACTTGTATGTTTAGGGACCAGCTGCGGCATCACGGTGAGTTGAGAATCTTGGTTGGGTTCAAAAATTATGATACTAAGGGACTCCTGTTGCCAGAAGTACCCTTATCGACTTGTTTGTAAACACTCGTGTAAAAACAACTGAGATAGGTATCTATTCCAGTAACTCGATTACGTACAAGTCGAGCGCCGCAGAGCATCTGCTGGGACAACCCGCGCGTAACTGTCCAAAACGAACCATAGCAGTATCCTTAAAAGCTGTTAACTATACAGAGACAGTGAACACATTCAGTATTCGGAAATCCTCTAAACGAGTACACTTCACAACGTTCCATTCGATCTAAATGCCTTACAGATTCATTTTATCGTTTCATTCGATTATACCTTTACCCTAAAATGTGTGTCATAAACATTATTACCCCAGGTAGTATAAAAGCTCGAGAGCTCGGAGCACGTCTCGTCATGAAATTCCAATAAAACTGTGCTTTCATAATTGTCATACTCCATCTTGTATTGTTATAAATGATGTAATTTTATATCTTAGCGAGATAAATTGCTTTTGCCCGGGACTTCATTCGCGTAGAATGTAGATAGTGAATAACATAAAGTCTCCAAATTCCAAGAGAATATGAAAATTGTACATCATGGCTAGGTACTGTCGAACAAGTAAATAGAATCAGACGTTACTTTGCGGAAATCCATAGCATACAATTTAATTAATATTAAGTCATTACATATAAAATTGGCGTTTTGTAAAGGAGGCAGTGGCCTAGAGCGAATGACCAACCTCGGTTATTTACCAGCTAGCTTTTCCATAATGATTTACAGTTGCTGGTAATAGACATCTTCTGTAATCGTCTGGCCAGATTTAAGAAAGCTGTAGTGAACGACACCGGCACTAGTCCAACAAACGCTCACAAGTAACTTTTTTTGAGTAAATTTTCGCTTGGGGCAGGCTTTGGGTGGTTCACCAGGGTCCAGCCATTGGGATGAGCATTTCCGATTATCGTAGAGGATCCACTTTTCATCATAGGTAATGATTCGATTTAAAATCCCTTCATTATTGTGCCGGTTTAGTAATGTAATACAGCAGTCGACGCGCGTTTGTCGGTTTGCTGTACTCAATTCATGAGGTACTCGTACCCACCTTTCAAGCTTTTTCACCTTCCCAATTTGCTTCAAGTGGATTAAAACAGTTTTATTACTAACACCGCAGCCTACAGCTAACTCGGACGTGGTTTGCGATGGATCCGCTTCCACAATAGACTTCAATTCTTCATTATCAACCTTTTTCTCCGGCCATCCACGGGGCTTGTTCTGCAGGTCGAAATTTCCAGAACGAACACGTTGAAACCAAAAACGCACTGTGTTTTCTTTTGCGACACCGCCGCCATACACATAATTAATCCGTCGAGCCGTTTCTGCAGCACTGGTGCCACGGTGGAACTCGTACTCGAAAATAATACGATATATCAGGTTTTCCATTTTGTAAACAGAGTGACGCAAAGAAAAAAACAAAAGAGGAAAAAACAAATGAATTACGGTTTTCGAAACACAAATGCATGAGTAAATGGCGGTATAAATTTGAAATCTGGATTCCTAACCAAAGAAGATATATTTGAGATCAAAGTGGCCAGTACGACAAAACGCCAATTTCATATGTAAGGACCTAATATTATATCTAGCATATATTTTTTGCGGGATATTGCTAGATATAATATTAATTAAATTGTATCGAACAAGTTGCCGCTCGACCAGGCATAAGATCAAAATCTCTTAACAGCGCCGATGAATCGTGCGCACGCACACACACTCATATGTCAATACGGAATAAAATGCACGTCTGAGAGGCGTGCAAAGGAAAATGCTTAGAATCTGGTAAGCACGAACTTTGCCGATATTGTACCTGTGTCCCTCCTAATAATCCGCGACGAAAACAAAGGGGTGCAATAAGTTTGTGGTGTCTGTGTCTGTGTGTGTGTCTGTCCGTGGCATCGTAGCTCCCAAACGTATGTACGGATTTTGAACTAGTTTTTTGTTTGTAAGCTGACATGATTAAAAGTGTTATTAGCTGTAATTCATCACCAGCTCGCTGCACTACTCGTCCACAAAATTAAAATGTTTTATACGTAGATACAAGTATTAATGTATCTACTAAAGAAATCGAACCACACTGTCAAGAATCCCTACAAGTTTGCCAGGTCACTGACACCAATCATATAACTTAGTGCTATAGTACTTATAAGCGTTTACTTGTATATTAATTTTTAAGATCTCATACATTTCACCACTGAGGATCTGGATCATTCGGCCGCAGAACTCGAGATGTGTTGCGGTCGCCCCGGCATCGGCAGCGCGGCTGCGCGGTCGCGGTCGCGGTGCTCGCTTACAGGTTAGCAAAGGGCCATGGGATTATATGCTACCTAAACCTACCGCAAAGATATTATAATAAGTTGCTGACTACTTGTGCTTAATGATTAAGCGCCAGTTTATACCGAGAAGCAGCGCGACGCAGCTCGAAATTAGAACTCTTGCAATTACACGTGTATCTTCTTGTTTTGGAAATAAAGTTCAATTTTGAATCGCTATGTTAAAAATGCACCGCCGCGTCGCCTCGCGTTTCGGTGTGATATATTATCTTCTAAAACATTATAGTCTAAAACGTACGGTGAATATTGTAGCACAAGATAACAAAGTACTGACGAATGAGAAAGTGTGAAAAAATTTACAAATAAACAATGTTATTTGATTTTATACCGTAAGGTACCATAATCTTTTTTGAAAATAGCTTTGATTGCTGACTAAAATAACCTAACCAAGGGCATACCAAGACATATCTATAGAGGGTTCCGTAGGTATCAACGCGCAATAGGTTTTCTTTAAATTACTGCAAAAGTTGTGGTCCGATTTTACTAAAAATAATTTTACTAAAGAGTTTATAGAATTACCCATCAGAATAGAAACTAACAAGTTTCTATCTCGTATAGTTTAGAAATGCCTGGGGTCAACTTATAAACCGCTTTAAAGTCACAGTCAAAAAATTTTATTCAAAATTGGTATTTTTATACAATTTCTGAGTTTTGTAACTTTGGAACTTTGTAAAAAACAGACGGAGATATAGACAGACAGACGCACGGACAGAGCGAAACTATAAGGGTTCCTTGAGTATAACGGAACCCTAAGAAAGTGCTATAATACTCTTTCGTTCTTTTTGTTGATTGACTACTCAATTGATTCGGAACTTTTTACTGTCATATCTCTTTGAAGTGTCTTGCTCAAATGTCATAGCACAACTTGCTCCGTGAAATATAGTTTTCCACGTCCACTTATTTAATTTTCCTTTGTGATGTGACACAAACCTTGTCACAGTGCCATCTGCGACACAACAACGTTTATTGCCCAGACACTTTTTTATTGCCGGCCAGATTTAATATCGCGTAGGTATTGCAGGGTGTATTTTTATCCGAATGAAATGTTTAACCCAACATCAGACTACAATATTATACTTTGTATAACTGAAATTTTTTGTAATTTAAGTACAGAAATATAACATGCTTAACCTGACAACTCGTATTACGCATGGATACCCTCACACAGTGTTGCCAGGTGCATTGCACAATTTATCTGTATATCGAACTGTTAAAATCGGTATAAAATCTGTATGTTCAGTGAAAAAAAAAAGATTATAAAGGACATGGGATTATTTGTGATTGTGAATTTTCTGTAGGTATACGTGCATCATATAAAAAAGCACAAACATTTAATTGAAATAGTATGTAGGTATATAAAATCATACTGTAAAAAAATTATAAATGAACAAAGTTATCGGTATTTCAATTTAGGAATGAGAGAAAAGAAATTCGTAGTCTCCGCGCGCTATGTATTTTATTACAAGTTTTTGTCATACATCTAATATATAAAATTCTCACATAATATTATAAGTTTTAACTATAATTGTTAAAATAAAACTGAACGATTTTATACTATACACTTTTGTGTATATGAAATCGCTCTACACAGTAATGAACAAGCTTAGTCTTAGCAGGTGCTATAATAATACTAATAATATCTATGGACTCTCCACACCACGTCAATCTGGCTCCGTGCTAAGTATCCGAAGTACTTGTGTTACAGGTACCAGAAAACGGGAAGTATATTTAATACTTTTATACTATACATACATTTAAGATTTTTATTATATTATACACATATTTAATACACATCCATGACCCAGGAACAAAGAAAAACTTTTTGTTCGTTCGGCGGGATTCGAACCCGCGACCCCGACTTGAGCACCAATGCGCTGAATCACTGAGCCACAGACGTCGTAATTTATGTTGGTTAGATGTAGTATATTAGGAGGTATTAGCGGGATTTAACCACTAATCTCGTAAATATTATTAGTTAAATCACGCTATTATTTTCAGGCTGTCCTGCTGGTGCTGTAATGAATCAGCGCGGACCGAAACGTAATCATTATCGAAAATAGTTAAGAGAATTGGGCTTCTGTTAAAATTCCGTATAAATATCCGTATCCGCGTCTAATCTGTATCGCAGATCGAAAATCCGTATAAATACGGAGAAATCCGTATATCTGGCAACACTGCCCTCACATTGCCGTACAACGCGCCGCCGCGCCGCGCCGTCGTCGTACAGGTCACGCGACCGCCTCGCCGTATCAGTCACGCGGTTATGAATATAATTTAAGTATTTTTGAAAACAATCTGGTCAACATAATATTTAAAGGTCATATGTAATTTATATTTTTAAAACGAGAATCTAATAATGATGACGCTTCTTGAATAACATTATCATTATCGCGTAGACAGAAATTGAATGAACGAATGAACACTTTATTGTATAAAAAGTAAAATCAAATATCTAATATAGTTACTATCGCTACAAGCGATTTCTACCAGACAACCTTGTTAAATGTTAAATTTGGTAAAATATTTGTAAGTAACTCATTACAAAGGTAAGTGGTACACTTAGGACGCCGAAAATCCAAACCACACCGATTATTATCCGATCTTTACGTGTTGGACCGTTTTTGTACTTACCGGCCCGGCCTCGGCACTGACAACCCGCCGGCTGCCGGGGGAGCCAAAACAGTACAGTGTTACTGTACGATACTGTATTAACGAGGGTGGGGTCGCGAGCAAAAGCTAGTGTAACATATTTTTAACCGACTTCCAAAAAAAGGAGGTGGTTATACATTCGGCTGTATGAAGCAGACGGATCCAGACGACGTGCCGGCCTCTGTGGCGAAAGATCTCCACAAGCTGCCGGTGGTAACAATAGACCACGTCGACGTTTTCAGCCTGCTGAAGAACTTCAACAGTATGAAGGCAGAAATGCAGAAAAAAGTTTTGCGTAATAAATTATTACAATTAAAATGTAATAATTCATTGAGTAGGTCACCAGAGCATTCAACTGCCTTTGTCAACACGCGTCGTGGTGGCGCGCGTGTACATCGTTTTGCGTGTCAGCGGAATCTGAAGAGCCCGCCTCCGCCCCCGCCACATGCGTTCCCCTTCAGGTCACGCCGACACCGAGTCAACCAGCGACTCAGCACCGAAATTTTTCGAGTGTTGCCGCTCGTCCCGCACCTCCCCCGCGGGCGAAGACAAAGGGGGAGAAAGAGAGCCACAAGGCTACGGAAAGCCGCAACGCTGAGACTCCTCGACCTGGCAAGGACGAGAGCAGGAGGTGCAATGAGGAGGGCTTCACACTGGTGGAGAGAAGAAAGAAGAGGAAGCCCGCCACCCGCAACCACCGCGGCACCGCACCCTACGTACCCGAGCTGTGACTGCGGAATGAAGTACCCGCGACGCCGCTGTACGTCTCCCGCCTGCACTGGTCCGTGGAGGTCGAGGACGTCGTGGACTACATCCATAAGAAGACGTCCTTCGCCTTAAAGGGTCGAGCGTCTGGAGTCTCGCCACAAGGTCTACTTCAGTTCCTTTGTGGTGAGAGCATCGACGCATCTTCTGTCGACCTACAACTTTTCATTTCACTTGAGATTCCGGCGTTGTTTAAATAACTGCAAGCATATGCCATCATACCACTTGCTGTAATCATCATCATCATCACCACCGTCTTCACAAGAAACACCAACATATTACTATGATGACATAGGTACTCAATACTCATCAGAGTTTTGTGCACCGATATCAATGTCTTTGAAATTATGCTATCGCTAAAATTATATTCGTGATCATCATCATCACTATAATATATTTATTTAATACTTACTGCTGCATTTACCGTCGACTATTAACAATAATATTATATAATAATAATTATTTATTAATATAGTATCTAACCAATATCATCACTGGTGATTGTTCAGTAGGTCCACATATCAGTAATGCTTCTTTGGGGAAATACCACTGCCTCTCAGAAAACTGGCATAAAATAACGTTTGAGTTTGTTTTGCCGAGAGAGTAACAATAGCGGAGGCTTGTTTGTATTTATATCTTTCTTAAAATGTGTTGATAATAATATAATAATATAACCTATACGAGAAAAACTATTATTTTTAAACATAAAATGAAAACTGACTTCCAAAGTAAAAATGTACAAAAAAGTATGAAATAAAACTTATTTTCTAAATAATTCCCTTTTAAAATTCGTCTAAAATTTTCACTACATATTTCTCTACTCAATCTACCCAGTTTTAAAGTCGGTACCAGCCCGAACAACATCCTGATAAAACAATATTTTATAAAACTCACGTTCAAGTTGGCTTTTTTACTATGGAAGTCGGTTTAAAAATAATAATTACTATGGAAGTCGGTTTTCATTTTTTGTTTAAAAATAATAATATATTATGCTACAGTGATGTAATAAAAATATCATTATGTGTTTGTTTAGGTATTACTTAAATAAATCTGAATAAATTAAAATATATTATAAAATTAACAGGTATAAAGGATAGTTGTCCATTTGCGGCGGTTAATTATGTGAAAAACAATTTTATTATCTCATATTTCACTTTACAATGCTAAATGTATTTAATATTATTCATAATAAATAAAAAAATAAAATACGTTTATTTCAGACCCATAAAATAGTCCATAAAGATAAAATAAATGTGTTAGTAACAAAATAAACTTATTCTATACTACTCGTAGTACTGTTAGTAACGACATTTTTATGATAATAATTTAATTCTGAAAAAATTGACATAATATTATGTTACTAGGTATTATTATTTATTTGTTTTTAAAATTATATCTTTTGTGTAATTTCTTTTATTGTGATTATTTTAATTGTAATAATTTTATAATGAGTTTTATTTTTACATACTAAACAAATTGACTATTTATACGAATTTTTAACTTTTATCTAAATGTTATTTGTTAAATTTAACTCCCTAGCATTGTGATGTAATTTAATCTACAAAACAATTATTATTTTTAATGCATTGCACGCCATTGTAATGGCAGAATGTATCAGCAGCTCTCACAGAATATAAGACCATTATGTACTACATTCTAGAAATAAAGGAATTTGATTTGATTTGATTCGGATACATAATTCATCAATATATAAATTATATGTACTGAACGCGCAGAACGTTGTAGGTTCGGTTCGTATATGACACCCACAGGCAGCTCGTGTAAAAAGACTGGCAGAACGCCTTAAATAAAGTAATTTTGACGTCTGCAGTCGAATGAGCGAACCTGCGGGCGAGCACATTGCCGCTCACCGCCAACGCTCTGCGCTCGCGCTCTATGTCGCAGTCATCTCGCAGGTCACTGGTCACGACATGACCCAGATACCTAAAGCTATCGACTAAATTAAGCGCTATTAAGATATACTGGAGTCGTCCGCATAACTTATGTTGTTTACACACACGCCGTCAACGTGGCAGCCGACATGCGTGCCGCTCTGTTCCTCGATAAGCTGATTAACATACACCACATTCCATCCCGTACTCATCCGACAGAGTACTTACCCATCTCATTCGGTTCGTCTGGTGAGCATACCAGTATTTGAGGAGGGTGGTGTACTCGACCGGTATACCCGTGTCCCTCAGCTTTTTCCACAATACGTCGTAGGCCACCAGGTCGAAGGCTTTCGACAGGTCGAGGGAGCACGCGTACACTGGCGTCTTCCTCGCAGTGTAGTACTTGACAGTATGTTTCAGGCAAAGAATAGCACTTTCGGTCGATACCCCTGCCTTGAATCTGAACTGAGCATCGTATACCTTAACATGCTCCAAAAGGAAGCCATTCAACACACTGTCAAGGACTTTCGCCGCGGTAGTAGCGAAAGAGATGGGCCGGTAATTATTCATATTAGACGTGTCCCCCGTTTTGTTTTTCACTAAAGGAACCACCAAAGTATGCATAAGAGGTTTTGGTATATAGGAGTGACCCAGGCACAGGGTGGAAAATAGTGACAACACTCGCGGTAGATGGACGCTCTATATGTTCGATACTGAGACTATCGTGACCTTGTTGCATTTTAGAAATAATTCTAGCTCTCAATTTTGCTTCTATTTTAGCTTCATGATTACTCGCTATAGTCTCAGCATCGTTCACTTCCTGAAAATACGAAGTCAAAGGCGCACAGAAAAATGACTCCTAAAAGCATCCGCTATCTGCTTGTGCTCTGTAGCACCACCGACACACACCGGGAGACTCGGCTTAACATTCATTTTATTATTTGTTTTCCAAAAGTTTTTAAAATTCTTACTATGATGGTTAGATGCAAGGAGACTCATTTTTATCTGTTCCTGTCTGTTTTGACACCATTTTAGTTTGGCCTTAAAGAGTCTCCTAGCCTCTGCCAGTATAATAACTAGCTTTTTCCCGCGGCTCCGCCCGCGTAAATATAGTGTTGGGTATCCCACTGGAATACTGTAGTATTTCGGGATAAAAAGTAGCCTATGTTTTAATTTAGAGCCTAAACTACCACCATACCAAATTTAATCGAAATCCGTTCAGTAGTTTTTGTGTGAAACAGTAACAAACATCCATCCATCATCACCAAGTAATATTATCTTTATGTATTACTAGCTGTTGCTCGCGGCTCCGCTCGCGTAAGTATAGTATCCCTCGGGAACATTATTTTTTCGGGATAAAAAGTAGCCTATGTTTTAATCCAGAGTCTAAACTACTACCATACCGAATTTCATCGAAATCCGTTCAGTAGTTTTTGCGTGAAAGCAAAAGCGTTTTCCTTCCACGCTTTCACATTTATAATATTAAGTAAGGATTGGAACGTACTTTTGGAACGTAGTTCCTTATGGCGCGTTGCGAATTGTATGGAGGCTAGACGGATTATAGGCACGACACTTTATACCACTCGAAATCACAATGTAATAACGACTATTAAGAATGATACAAAAAACGACCTTATCACCTTGACAATAATGTAGAATTTTGCAATTACACATTGTGACTGTTATGACTGTTACATATTGTGACAAGCTAGCCGGGCCTTAGGTTTACGAGCGGTGGGACGGAAGAGCGCTTAATGTTATTACTCAGTACGGAGCCGGACTTCGCGGCGGCAACACTGCGAGCAGCAAGCAACCCGCCCCCTGACCTTGGCTTTTATGCCGATTTTTTTGAGACTAGAGCACCTGAAGTCCATTTTTTTAATGAATTTAGTTACAAAATAAGTCAATTAATAAAAGCGATAAATAAAGACTAACCCTACTACTAACAGTTTAAAAAAGTCAAGTTTTTTATTATTATTACTTATTTGTAATCATATTCAAAGGGATATTACCAAGCTACATATCAACTTGTAATAATCGATGTCGAAACAGACAATTTATTTCAATAAGATATAAGTGAAGTTCGATTGGCTTTATCCCTGTATAGAAAATAATATTTCAAGCATAAAAAGTAATTTAATACACTGACAGGAAAAAAGGAGAAAAATTGGATAAACACTTGTAAACAATGTATAATGAGCAACTGTTGGAGAATTGTACTTAGTTTTGTGTAGTGGTGTTAGGGATATTCGCATCCATTTCGCATTAATTCAGACATCAAATACGGATGAATTCGTATCCGCATCAAACACAGAGTTCAATTTTAATGAGGATCTTATAACGTTTTGTAATAGCTTGATTTGTTGTCCTACTGAAAATATACTATTATGAATGTGAAAGTTTGTGAGGACGAATGGATGGATATAGGTATGGATGTTTGTTACTATTTCACGCAAAACTACTAAGCGGATTCTGATGAAATTTGGTATGGTAGTACTTTGAGCTCTGGATTAATACATAGGCCCCTTTTTATCCCGAAAAAGTTCCCGTGGGATACTGTATTTACGCGGGCGCCACGGGCAAAAGCTTCTCGGATGTTTTCCTCTAATTCGAATAAATAATCCGTATCCGTATCCACGGACGTCGCAATTTTTGCATCCGCAACAAGCCTAGTTTGGAGGTGCAGTGTGTGCGAGCGAGACGGGGAGTGTGCGAACGAGAAGGCAAAGGGAAGATAGGGACCGATACAGTTTAAATAATTGGTAGCGTGTCTGGACAGGGGTGGCGGTACAAACGCGAAGACAAGTGTGCTTGAAATTTTATTTTTTGTAGTGTCTTTTTTATAAAAGCAATACAATTTAACAGGAATATGGATGATAATCTGTTTCGGCTGAAGACAAGTGTTACGCACCGTAATGCTAATTCATTATTTGGATAAAAGTTACAATTTGATAGGATGATGGTATATTTCAAAAGCGTATTGATAAAGATAAACAGTTATCGTTAGCAGTCTATAAGCGACTGCTTCCGATTAAAACTTCACCCAATTTATCAACAGGAATGGCGGAACTAAATTCGCACTAATTGGAGGCAGGTGGTCTACGGTTTAATTGAATTCCAGTCAGTATTCAATTATTCATTCAAAACTAGTTCCGAAAAAGCCTATAATAATATTTTTTTTATAGTTTAAAATATTTTTTGTAATGGTGTGAAAATATGTTAGGCTGTTGAAAAACAAAATAATGTAAAAATACCGTCGCAGGCTTTTCGGATGTGAAATATCTAAATAAATTACTCTGTTCCTATTAAATTTAATCAATATATAGTAACCAAAAGGTTTAACCTTTTACCAAGTTAATGGGTATTTCTTTATTGCACGGGTAAATAAGCGAGATTAAAATTGGTCGCATTATAGGCTCATATTGTGTTTATATTCAGATTATATTGCATCGAAAGCACGCTTATATAAAATATATTTTATTTGGTGTCTCACATTAAATAACAGTACCACCGACCGTCCACGTAAGCGCTTGCCTCTGGGCCCTAAACACTTACGTCGACGGGTCACAAGGCTTAACAAACTACATGGTCTACGACTATATGATCCGGGATCCGGTAGGCCGGGGAAAATTCAGATCACTGAAAATAGAACTCTGCGCTAATACAATAGAGCTGAAAATCGAACACAAAAGTGTAGAGTCAAATGTCAATATCATATATGATATTGACATCGCCATTCGACACTTCGCTTTTCAACTCTATTGAATCAGCCCAGAGTTCTATTTCCAATGCTCTGAATTTTCCCCGGCCCACCGGATTCCGGACGATATTATATTTCCAGCCTTAATGGGCGGGGCAGGGGCAGGCGCAGGGGCGATACGGTAACCCAACGGTAATCGAATTGTGAAGGATCGTGTTACATCAAACACGCCACCGCACGCGCCTTAATAGTTATAGATTAAGGTCACTGTATCGTCGTCAGTGTACCGCGTTTGCTGAGAATAAATAGAAGTATCAATATTTTATTTGTTGTTTTTACCCGACTACGGCGAAGCCAAAAGGAAGGGTAATATTTTTGGCAGTCTATGTATGTATGTTTTTTCCACGTTAGCCGTTAACGATTTTAATAAATGAGGTGTCGACAGATTCATAATAACATCCGGCTAAAATATGCTTTATAATTTACGTAGTCGGGTTATAGTTTTTTTATAAAAATTGTACTTAGTTAAATATTACAATTGAAAATATTATCTTTCCTATTTACAGTATAGACAATTTTCTAGAAATATTTTAACTTAGAGCTCAAAATTGTCTATAAACATATTAAGTAAAGTAGGTATAACAATAAATTATCAAATTATAAAGAAGTAACTTCATTTTCACATTCAATAAATTTAAGATTCATTACATTTTATGTAAGCGTTCTGTGTGTGACTGTACGCTTATCTACATGGGTGCGTTTGTACTTTGTATCTACCAAATGCCAATTATGTGCGGATACTAAGCGCCAGTTCACACGGAGACGCGACGCGGCGCGCATTTTTATAGATAGCGATTCAAAATGGAACATTTTCACTACACAAAAAGGTACACGTTTCATAGCAAAAGTTCGAATTACGAGCTCCGCAGCTCTTACAATAAAACGTGTAACATTTTATGTGGTTAAAAAGTTCAATTTTGAATATATATGTTAAAAAGTGCGTGCCGCGTCTGGTCTTCGTGTGAGCTGACCCAAAGCTACCATTCTCTTCGTCCTTTAATTATGTACGTATTTTATATTTAATCTAAAAACTTTTCTCCTAAAGTTACAAAAAATCCTTTACATTACAATAATCCTATTTTTCGCTTTGTGTTTTAATTTATTTTAAGCGTACCTTGTTATGGGCGAAAGTTTCGTAATACATTTTTAAACAAAAAACTTGGGTGCCGCGAAACGGTCCATTGAAGGCAAAAGGTAAATATTACGGCAAAAGAAACCTTTTCCAGCAAATTCGCAACTAACGGAGATAAAGGTCTTGGGACTTTGGGAACCACTGTTTATGGGAACTCTTTGGGGAATTGAGGAGGGGGAACAAACAATGTATCTTGAAATGGCCGCAGATCGTTCCGGTAGCCAGTGGTTGCCAAAATTTATAATGAGGGTAAATCTTATACTTTAAACGAGCAAGGGGAGAAAAATTGATATAATCTGTCCCTGAAAACCACAAATTTTTAAAGATATTATAAGTTTGTTTTTTTACGTCGAGAAAATATGTCAATAATTTCGATTCTATTAATGTCACCTCGAATAGCAGTTTGGTTTGCGTATGTATGATCTGACTCGGGTTCGAATCCCTGCCTGATGAATATTTTTGAGATTCTTTTTACATTTTTTTTTAATATCGTAAAAAGAATATTTACAAGGTCAGTGATATCTTTAAGAAATAAGTCAGAAATAAGTTCTACAAAACTTATAAAATAACCCAGATACAATAATAGGTTCCTATTGCAATCCGTTTTCTTCCGTACTCTATGTACTGTGTACTGTCACAGATTACTAAATACTTACTACGGTACTGTCTACTAGAACTCACGGGTACTGCACTATTAAAGCCCAAACAATCACGAGTATTATGTTTACTTTGTTACTAGTAACAGTTTTGTAACAGTACTGTAACAGTTTACTTTGTTTTTAGTCTATAATTGTAAATGGTTTTTTTTAAAACAGTAACGCACTTGAAATCCTCCGCTTCAAGTACCTCTAGGCAGCCTTCTTTGCCACTCATCAGGCGTTACGAGACATACGTTCGCTCGTTTGCCGCGTCCCACAGAAGAGTGCCTTTTTTAAATCTTCTATTTTTCTTGCACTTTAAATCACGTATGCAAAGTTTTGCATAATAACAGCTGACGACCGCGTCTAACGACCACGTTTTGCGACACGTAGCAACTTACTTCATACTTTTTAAAAAACTTTGAAACTTTTAGAAAGTATCTTTTATAAACTACCCAAGTTTCTTCACTTTGGAAAATTTATTAGAGATTTTATGCCGTTAGTAATTAAAAAAACTTTTGAGTTTTCATTAACAGAAAAAAATAATATTTATGTACTTAGCTGTTACGGCTGTAAAGTACATTCGTGTGAAAAACTATAAATAATAAATAATTATGGTTTATTATATTCAAATAATGTTGATTAAAAATTTTTTAATTGATTGTTTATTATATTCAATCTAAACACTCATAGATATGGTATTAAAAGCCACTCTAACCTTTGCGGTTCGATACAAAAATTAGTAATATTATCAAAAATTTCAACATATTTAAGCTAGGTATATGCTTAAGCTATATAGATATAATAGTATCTAAAATTACTCCAATTTGTTCTAACTTTCATAGTTTTGAAACAATTGTTATAGTGCTGATATTATAACAAATTGTTGAAACATCCGTGGGTCGGGAAAAACTGCTCCACATTTCTCCCCATTATAGTAATATTTCCAATAACTGGAATCGCCTCTGTATGCCGTGCAAGGTCAGGGCGTTAGACAGAATGTTCTCAATTTTTCCCTTATTCTACAGTTTGAGAATAACTGGCATCGCCCATATGACATGCAGGACGACAGGGCGTCTGTCAGGACGTAGCTGCCTCTGCACGGAAGTCGCCGATGTCCAACGAAGCCTGTCACGCAAACAAATACCAATTCCCCTTATTGATATTTATAGTGGACACGACACACGACACGCATACTAACTTATGACGTATAAAGGTGTTCACTTACCTAGACCGTCAATCTGCACGTAACGTAAATAGGCAGATGTAGATTTTTATTAAAGGCGTAAGCGATTGTACCTACTACTACATCCTACTACTATTTTAAATGTGAAAGTTTGCGAGGATGGATGGATTTATATCTTACTCTCACACAAAAACTACTGAACGGATTTTGATGAAATTTTGTATGGTAGTAGTTTAAGATCTGGGTTAAAACATAGGTTACATTTCAGCCCGTAAAAGTGTAAAGTGTTTCCGTGGGATACTGTATTTACGCGGGCTCCCGCGAGAAATAAAAAGCTAGTGCTCCATATAATGCTTGGTACTTGCGAATGTAATACCCTACGTCTACTCTGTAACGTTACAACACATTCTCTTAGTAAGCGACTACCTTCTGTGTAGTGGACACTTGGACAGTGACAACGTTCGCGGCTGACTCGCATCAAACTTACTCTGATAGAAAATTGATTTCTGATGTGCGCGAATATTATATGATAATGCCTTTACGGAACTCCGCTTATTGAACGGAATGAAAATGCTTTTAGATTATATCTTAGCTTATTTTATCGCACTGGATTTCCAGACTTTCAGTTCCAGTCGCCCTGGCATAAGAGGGATGTTGCCTAGTGGCGAATATCACATTTTTACAAATTTAATTTTAAAATTGATGAATAGAGACAAGTCGAGATACATAAGTTATAGGATACATCAGCTATAGGATAACTCCATATCCAAGAATGACGAGCCCTAGAACTCATAAAATATATTTTAAAAAATGTTATGTCATCTTACTAACAATAAAAACATGCAAATGCTTTGTATTTATACAGTGATTTTTACCTAATCGGAAGCTAAATTACATTATACCTATAATAATATTACGTATTATATTTTATAATTACTGCTATACCATTTTCTACTATATACCTACATATTTTGTGTCGCATTATAATTACTTGTCTAATACAAACCTAGCGGCCATCCGTTTACACTATAATACATTTATAATAGCACTTGATGGTCACCATTATATTAAATATTTATTTAAAATAATTTATTATTTACATACTAATCGTATGACGACTCATTTTAACACTTTTATTTTTAAATTAATACATTATCTTATAGTAATTTTAAATAAATTGTTTGATGCCTACTCCTCTTGCATTCTAACCTACTGTATTACTACTGAATACTTATTTATTATTGTAATTCTGTTGTTAACTTGGTTATTATTGAGTCCTTTTAAATAATTTTAAATAATTAGATTCCTAAAATAAATATTTACTATCAGAATGCACGGGGTTTACGCACTAAGACATCTTGTTTTAAGAGAAACATTTTACTAAATAACTTTGATATAATTTCAATAACCGAAACATGGCTTCTAGAGGGAATACACAACGAGGAACTATTTGACGATCGCTATATGGTGTGGCGTCGAGACCGGGACTATTGTTTAACAAATCAATCTTTAGGGGGAGGTGTCCTCTTAGGTATTCGGCGTGAATTTGCGACGGTAGGGCGTCCAGAGTGGTCTTCTACTTCTGAGGACCTTTGGGTGTCTATTATCCCTAATAATATGTGTAAATTTCCCTCAAAAATTCATCTTTGTACTATTTACCTTTGTAGGCAGCACATGGGCAATACTTCCGCCGTTTAATTAGAAAATTTCACACACAAACTGTTTGACATTATCAACTCTTGTCCGGATGATGAGTTTATTGTTATGGGAGATTTTAATTTACCTCATATTGACTGGGACCTACAAGGAAGTTATGCTACAGCCAGTGGATTACCACTCAGTGGAGCTCAAATAAATTTTATTGACACTCTTTTTCAATGCGACCTCACGCAGCGTAATCAGGTTCGAAATGACAACAATAGGTTTCTAGACCTGGTTTTCTCAAACAGTGAACTTGATATCAGTGCCTGTGACGACCCTCTGGTGCCTGATAACGTTCCCCACCACAGGTCAATAAATATAACCTTGTCACATTATCAAAAAAACGCCCTACAAAATAAAAACAGACGGAAATATTTTTATAGCTCCGGTGACTTTAATTCGATTAATAAATCGCTTAATGAAATTAATTGGACCTAATTACTTAAAAATAAATCGTTAGATGAAGCACTAAAATATTTCTATGACACATTATATTACATATGTTCTTCGTAGTTCCTTTGTACCTAGTAAATTAATTCACCCTAATTCTTATCCACCATGGTACAGTTCAGTCTTTATTAAGTTATTAAAAGAAAAATACAAATTTTTCCGCAAATATAAACTTCATGGGAACCAAAGTGATCATACGACTTTGTCACTACTCAAAAAAAGGGCGAAATTTCTTGAAAAGTTTTGTTATGAATCCTATGTAAAAAAGATGCAAGATTCTATTACAAGTAACCCTAGAGCCTTTTGGTCATACGTTAAGAGCAATAAAAAGACGTCCTCCGTCTTTCCTTCCTCCATGACTCTCGAGAATGAAACGGCATCAACTGGAGACAAAATTTGCGATCTATTCGCTTCTTATTTCCATGCCAACTTTCTTTAACCTAGTCCTAGTTCCAACCTCACCTATCCCGTTTTAAATAAAATAAATAATTTTAATATAGGAGATATTGATATTAATACTGACGAGCTCCTTAAACTATTAGAATCTGTTAACTTGAACAAAGACCGGCCCTGATAACGTTCCGCCAATATTCATTCAAAAATGTGCCAAAAGCCTTGTCACACCACTAAGTATACTTTTTAAATATTGATGAAGGTTACGTACCAAACGCTTGGAAAGCTGCTTTCATAACTCCAATACATAAAAATGGCGATAAAACTAATATTAAAAACTACAGGCCTATCTCTAAACTTAGTATTTTCGCCAAAATTTTGAAAGAATTGTATATAAGCAGGTATATGCTACAATACAGTCTTGGTTTATCCCAGAGCAGCATGGTTTCTTGAAGGGACGTTCAACCACTTCGAATCTTCTCCTTGCGTATGACTTTGTTAGCTCTTCTATGGACTCAGGCAACCAGGTTGACATTATTTATACTGATTTCTGTAAAGCTTTTGATTGTATCGATCATTGCATTCTTCTTGAGAAGCTCCAACAAGCAGGAATTCACGGCAACCTGTTTCGGTGGTTCTCCTCCTATATAAATAACCGATCTCACGCAGTAGCATTAAGCGGATACGTATTATTCTGGATGTCAGTCCTCTCTGGAGTTCCTCAAGGCTCACTTCTCGGGCCTCTTCTATTTGTCATATTTCTGAACGATGTGTCATCTTGTTTTCATCATGCTCGTTTCTTATTATATGCCGATGACACTAAAATAATAAAACGTATCAAGTGATGTTAGTCAACTACTGCAAGATGACCCTAATAAACACACCGGCATATTTAGCGGAACACAAAAAAAAGGTACATAATTAAAAAAATATGGTTTTATTTTAAAATCTACTTACTACACTTCTTTTGTTATTTAAAGTTTCATTTGTTTTACTTAAAATGAGATCACATTAAGAACAGATTTTGCGAGTAAAGGCTATTTGTGAAAAATTGTAAATTTTTTTGAACTTTTCATGTAACCGGGAAAAGTGAAAATGAATATTAAAATAACAATTAATTAAATTAGAAAAATAGTGATTAATATCGCGTATTTCCTCTACGTGCTCTTATTAAAGTTTCTACCCGTCTAGGCATACTGAGAATGATGTTATCGATGGTCTCCTGGGATAGTCTCCGCCATTCCTCAACTACGGCGATTCGCAGTTCACCCACGTTGGCAGGAGCTGGAATTCTGGACTTAACTTTTCTTTTCAGCAAGTCCCAAACATGCTCTATTGGGTTTATATCCGGTGATCTCGCCGGCCACTCCATAATAGTGATATTCATATCATTAAGATATGCTTGGTTACCCGAGCGGTATGCGGCCGAGCATTATCCTGCATAAAAACAAAATTGTCACCGATATATTTGGCAAACGGTACGATATTTTCTTCTAAAACTTCTCTGATATAGCGGTCTGCAGTCAGACACCCTCTGTCAATCACTACCAAGTCTGTGCGAGCTCCCAAACAAATGCCCGCCCAAACCATTATTGATCCACCACCGTATGCAACTGTAGTTTCAAAATTTGTCTGAATGTATCGTTCTCCTTTGCGTCTGCCTTTATTCTTTGCCAGCCGTCAATTTGATTTAAGAGAATTCTGCACTCATCACTTAATAATACCTTACTCCATTGGTCCGCGTTCCAAAGTCGATGTTCCTGAGCAAAAGTTAACCTGTTTCTACGTTGATTTACCTCGAGCCTTGGAGCCTTGGCGGGCAAAAATGAACCCAAACCAGCTTCTTCAAACTTTCTTCGTACCGTACGCTCACTTACGGTTACACCCTGCACTGCTTCTAACTCATGTCGGGCTTGGACGGTCGTCAAACGGGCGTTCCTACGTACACGAAGCCGAATAAAACGATCATCCCTACTCGAAGTGCGTCTTTTTATGCCTTGTCCTGCTCTTCTCACATAAGTACCGGTCTCCCTGAACCGTTGGATACTGCGATGGATCGTTGAAACTGGTCGACGAAGATCTCTGGATATCACTCTGTAGGTTTGACCATTTCTTCGCATTTCGAGTGCCCTGGCAATCTCCGTTGGGGCTAAGTCAGGAATAATTCAGTCCTCAACTCCAAAAAGATACGCAATTAAAAAAAAACTAACATAAAACAGTATTTCAATAAAATTTGAAATCAAACTCAGAAGGAAGAAATACTTGAAGTTCGCTCCGGATAAGGTGTATTTGAATAAAATTAAAACAATTGCATAAAATGTGATGTTCAGGCGTTTTCTTAATTTTTAAAATATTTCTTTTTAAATTAAATGACGTATAAACCAGCCAGCAACCTTATATGATACTGATATCAAACCTTTATTTTATGTTCCGCTAAATATGCCGGTGTGTGTAGGTTTAGTGAATATTGCCGTGAAAATAAAATGGATCTTAATGTCTCAAAACGCTTTGTAGTGAATTTTACGCGTAAACTCCATGTAATTAAGTACAATTACACCCTTAATAATCATGCCCTGCTACATAAAAATAAAGTCAAAGACCTGGGTGTAATTGTTGATCACAAATTATTATTCGATGAGCACCTTGATTATGTAGTGAAAAAGGCCTCTAGGGCCCTGGGGTTTGTAATCAGGTCCTGCAAAGACTTTAGAACGCTCAAATCTATAAAAGTGCTTTACTGTTCTTACGTACGTAGTGTGCTTGAGTACTGTTCTGAAGTCTGGAACCCTGCCTACGATGTTTACAAAAATAGGATTGAATCAATAGAGAAAAGGTTTCTTAGATACTTACAATACAAATGTGGTGATAATCTAATTAGTTATGAAACTAGATGTAAAAAATATCATTTCCTTCCCTTAGAGCGCCGTCGTATCATCTCAGATTTGATCTACTTGAATAAAATTATTAAAAATGTCATAGATTCCCCCGATTTACACAATAAAATTAAAGTAAATGTACCCTCTAGATTCTTTCGTACTTTGTCCCATTTTACATCCCACCCTATAATACTAATTACCGTCGCAATTTGTTTATCTGTAGCTCTACCACACAATTTAACGATTTCCTACGCGATCACTCTAATGCAGATGCTTTCTTGATTGAATCTTCTTCTATTAAACGACTTGTAACTACAGAATATTTCTGTTAATTATAATCATTTTTTTTCTAATCTTAATCTGTTAATTATAATCAATTCAAAGGTTTGATTGAATTTTTCTCGAATATTTTTGTTAGTTTTTTCGTTGATTATTACATTCCCTTTTCTTTTTCTTTTGTCTCAATGGCTATCTGTTTCAATTTTGTTGCTACAAAGTTATGTTTAGCTGTAAGTTTTTCTATAGAAATAAAAAAATAAATAAATCTAAAAGAAAAAAGCTATTCAGTTAGACATGATTAAAAATTTTAAACAAAAAATGTTGCTTATCTGTTTCTCGCAAAACGATTTGTGACGTCATAATCCGCTACCGCTATACGTTGTTTTATGACAAAATATGTATAGCGGGTGCAACTCGTGACGTCACAGGTGATATATCGCTCTCTTTCTTAATGTAAATTAAAAATTGTTGTGTATCTTCGTTGTTTTGTAAGATTTACGGAAATGAGTTTTAGATTGTTTATTTTCATGTTGTCGAACATTGAATTTACCAACAATATTTTTAGTCAACATTCATAATTATTGAAAAGTTACGGCGGCGACGCGACGCATGAAATTTAACATTTAGCTCCTGCTCTAGTCCATACAACTGACATTAACTGTCGACTATTTCTCGAGCGTGACACAAAAGTTTCACAACTCGCGCTGTCATTTGTCAATCTTTTTGATAATGAGAGCGCTCTTCCCGTTTAAATGTCAAATTTAATATCTGGCGTCATCAGTGGCGCGGGGTTCATAATTGTACCTCCATTCCTATCGGCTTCACTTACCTTTACCTTTACCTTTACTTTTTGAACACCCTAATCCAAATTCCTACCTATACAGGAGAACCAGCCTTCGCCAGCCTCATGTTTCTTACGCTAGGGGAGAAACATTACGTAGTCCCCCACTAGACCTACAATAGAGTAGAGTCTATGCAAATAAAGCGCTCTTACCTTGGCGAATCACTGAGGGTGCTATAATTAAAAAGTAGATGAAGAACACCAAGTAGAAGGAAATGTGATGCAAATATTATAAACAGATAATATCTCTCTATTACAAATAGTAATTTAAAATCCCATATCTCCTTGCCTTATTATGCAAAATGGATTTACATAACTTAAATGCGTCGCGTCGCGTCGCGTAGCGAGAGCACTAAATAATACGATATTCTTAAGTATTTATATATTTTTTCTTGTGGTTTAATATTTTGCCTGGATATTATAGTTAACTTTCTCCAACTTTTTTTAGGTCAGATTTGTTTGCTGGTCTTGTAAATGTACACGTGGCAGAAGTGAAGATTCATTCATCATTTTGAATTGAAAAATACTCTCATCGTTCCTAAGGATCATCACTCCAAAAAAATATGAAAAATTAAAATTTGTACTTTGTACACCTAGCGCCATCTGTGTATTGAGCCATACTTTAGAAAGTTAAGTTGTTAAGTTAGAGGTATAAGTAACTTCCGACATATGGCGTTATATTCCGAAATCGTGTACCGAGCCGCGTGTAGTGAATTAACGTGATCTTGAAATTGCACTCGCAACGTCGCTGAAGTGTTTTCACTTGAAAATGCTAACTGATAGCAAAGTAGAGCAAATATCCGTGTGCACGCAGTAAGAACGTTATGTTTTTTAAAAAAAATTTTTGAAACGTACCAGGATACGAGCAGACGGATCGCCTGATGGAAAGTGATTACCGCCGCCAATTGACACCTGCAACATCAGAGGAGTTACAGTATCTCCTCTGGTGTTGCGCACTTGCGTTTTGGTCCTTAAACCCCCCAATCCTCCTCGGGCCTTTGGTAACCTCACTCACGCAAAACACGCAAGCGTTATTTCACGCCATTTTGTTTCTTATTTTCGGTGATAATATGAGTTATCAATTTGTTTGAGTATGTTTGTCATATAAAGCGAGATGTTGCCATCTTGACTCAGGACGTATACCGATATATGCTCAAGCCTGTTGACCAGTGCCCTGCGGTCTGCACTGCAGTTAGATTGTCGTCAGTCCAGCGGAGTGGAATGTGCGTTTCTAGATCTAGATTCTAGACTGTATGGACTTGGAAGGTAATAAATTATGGAAGACCTGGAATGGAAGATCTGGAGCATAATTTTAACATAATATATTTACACATTTTTAGGCGTTAACTTTAACATATATACTGTAAAAATTAATTGCTTCATATACATACAGTAATTACAATACCTTTCTTACACATTTACATGTTTTTATTAACTTAAATACTGCATTTATGCATATCACTAGCTTTTGCCCGCGGCTTCGCCAGCGTGAAATCGGGTTTAAATGAATGTTATCTTTATAATAATAATTTTTAGCCTATATTCGTAATCCTGATGTACCTGCGCAGTACCTGCATCGGTCGTCGCCGGTCACATGAATTAATTTTTCTCCCGTGAAACTACTTTTTAACCGAATTCATTAAAAGGAAGAGGTTATAATATATTCGATCCTTGGATTTTTTTATATGTCCAGTGATTACTCCGCCGTTTGTGTACCGATTTTCCATATTCTAAGTAAATATAATATGCTGCGTTAAAAAGTAGCCTATTTTTTAATCAAGAGCCTAAACTACTAGCATACGATATTTAATCAAAATCCGTTAAGTAGTTATGAAAGGCTAAACATTCATATGTAGGTACATACATACAAACTTTCGTATTTGGGTATAATTTTAGTAAGGCTTTCTTTGTAGTCGATACATTTTTTAACGATTTCAAAATACTTTTTTAATAGGCAAACGTTAGTACTGTGTGTGGCGTGTGGACTTTGAACTTAATAAAATATTTGGGATTGTATTCACCCATCCTAGTATGTTCCTCCTTCCATCCATCCTAGTTGGAATCACGAATTTCGGAAAATCGTTTCATATTGGATGCCTTGGTCAAAGAGCAAGTTTCAGGTCGCTACGATCAGCAGTTTAGGCTGTGCGTTGATCCGTCAGTCAGTCAGTCATTCGGGACAAAGGATTTTATATATATTGTTTTAACAAAATACAAATAACTTAATGATTTGAACACTAATTTACTTATGTTTTTCAATCATAGCAAAACAAAAATCGAGGTTTTTTTTATTCCTTTTTTGTCCTGTTTTTTTTAATTTACCAAATGATTACTGTGCATTTTTCGATCCATGTTTATGTTGCCGATATTTTGCTGATTTAAAATATATGCATGTTCCATAATCTTGCTCATTAAATTGCACTATTATTCTGTAGATAAATTGGTCACTCGTAACTAGTGAGCTGTGAGGTGACACAAGACACGGAAATTATATACATACACTGATTCATTTGTTATTTGTTACATTTTCTTTGGAACCCCTTACAAAAATATATTGTACCATCTACCATGGAGCCATGGCAGATTGCTCGAGCTGCACGCAATAGGGTGCGGGATCGATCTTTAGTCTTGACCGAAATGGTTCGCATTTAGTAGAAACGGTAACGAATACAGACTAAGATGTTATATGTACGAGTTATGAACACATTTTACTCAAACATGTTCATAAACTTTAGAAGTATTAGTCTCAATTGGTGTAAGTATGATTCTAGGTAGGGAGTAAGGACTAATTGGATAGAAATAGAATATAAAAAAAAACTGATAGAGATGACTTGAAATATCCACTATGCGTGTCATATAATATGGAATATTCGTATTTCGTAATATCAGAGGGTGAATGTAGCTTGCACTACACAGTATTGTATAGTGACGTCACAGCACACCCCTAGTCCGAGATTTATGGCGGCATTAGCCGCGCCCCTCACTAAATCAATTAGAGCACAACACTATTGTATCGATATCGAAACTCGGATTTTATTACCTCGATAAGCTAATCTGTGTTGTTACTACCGATTCTACTAATAGGAAATATAATGACATGACGTGGGGGATACTGGGGACTGTCTGACTGTACTGGAGTCACACCGGCCGTGGCACAGAAGGTCGATTCTGCTAATTAAATTGTGGCGGACCAATTTAGCGCCACAATGCTGAATCGCGCTATCGGATCGTTTTCTATGATCGGCACTATATATACGACATCTGAAATACATACAAGTGGGCTTCGGCCTGACCAAGCGTCACCTTCGTCGTCTCCCTCCGTCGTTCCTCCGTTCGTCGTCAGATCTCCCTTTGGGACTTGCCACCTTATTGCCACAAAATCCTGTAAGAATACAGTTACGATCCAGTCCCGATATGTTAAAACTGCAAAATGGTATTCTCATAAACGTCAAAAACTCAAACTTCAAAATCAGTTTATGATATCAAGACAATTAATTTATAGTTCAATAAAAGTAAAAAAAATGAAAATGTCGAGAAATGGGGTCCTTATTACTGAATGGTTACTATCTATGGTAAGCACAAGAAGTGTTTGATTATAATAGTTTGGCAACACTAACGGGAGTTGGCGTTGATTGCGACGATAAACTACATTAGTGTAGCTGTGCCAATGTTTAAAAATCTGTCTATATTTTGTAACGAGTAATGATATTAGGGTTAGATTATAACCGTCGTATGTGTCCATCGTACCGTCCGTCGTATATCCATTGCACAAAAACCATCGGTGTTTCCTTCAATGTAGGCCTGGTTTATGAAAAAATCAAGTGTATTGTATCAATAATTAATTATTAAATTAAAGCGGCTATTTTATATTCCACCTCTCTGAATTAAGACGTCCTAAATGATTGAGTAACTATTTTCAGTCAAGTGAAATGGCATATAGGAAGTTAGGATCCTAATGAGCATTCTAAATCGGAAGAAGTGAAGCTTCTGATTGACTAAATTCTAAAAAACTATCTTTTTAGGATCCTAATCAGGATGTCTAAAGTCAGAGACGTGTAATACGCGAATAAATTAGCTATTAAAATCACACAACATTCATGGCGCTACATGCGGGTAATATTGTCTAAACATATTTTCCCAGAAGTCTACTTCTTCTCTATCTATGTGGGACTTAAGGACAAGTTTCTCGCCAATATCCAGGTACTCCTGGTCATCCAGGGTGTACGGCTTCCATCTAGCCTGGAGACTGTCATCGGGCGTAGGGTCACTGAAATAAATAATCTCGTGAAATAAATGTAGATAAGTGTAAGATAATTATTATCCGATAAGGTATAGAAATGAATGTAGATAAGTGTAAGATAATTATTATCCGATAAGGTATAGAAATAAATGTAGATAAGTGTAAGATAATTATTATCCGATAAAGTATAGAAATAAATGTAGATAAGTGTAAGATAATTATTATCCGATAAGGTATAGAAATAAATGTAGATAAGTGTAAGATAATTATTATCCGATAAGGTATATAAATAAATGTAGATAAGTGTAAGATAATTATTATCCGATAAGGTATAGAAATAAATGTAGATAAGTGTAAGATAATTATTATCCGATAAGGTATAGAAGGATACACAAATAAATAACGATACTATATTATTACATACTAGCATTATCTGTCAAATTTCTAGCATTAATGGTTTGTCCTGTGCGTTGATACATCAGTCAATCAGCTATCAGGTATAGATATATCAGGGATCTTTGGAACTCCGTAATCGTAACCTACACTATCGGTTATCTGAAAAAAAACTAACCGTAACCGAAATACAAGCTATGGATAATTTCTGACATAGACGGAGACTAGACTGCAATAATATGACATGTTTATTTAATTTGCCGGCCTTGCGGACTCTAGCTTTTTAGGCCAAATGATTACCTAAACTTGTAAAATGCAAACAAGTATTTGTATTATACTTATATTCGTCGTAAACATCATATCTATAATCGAAATTATCCGAACCTAACTAATATAAACCGAAATAATTTAATATCCGTAACTATAACCAAAACCTATATGATTTTATTCCTATATAAAATGTCATATCTTTATCATCTCTTATAATATATTATATTATATTTGTAATTTGCTTATTTTTATCGACAAAATATCGATCGAATAATATCGACAGATATTATCGACAAAAATAATAAGCAGTAATAATAGAATTGCTTAGTTTTTGATATGGTTATTGAAATCAAAATATTTGTAAAAGATTTCGATATGCTAGAATCCTATACAAAAGCTAATGTAAAACTGGAATAGCTATAAAAAGCATCGCATTGTTTAATGAAATGAAAATATTGCGTACCTGAACTTCGCGAAGTTAGTCCAGAGCGTGGTGAACTGGTCCACCATCTTGAATATGTCCGAATTCATCTCGACCTTCTGAGGCATGACCTTCATGGGGAACAAGTAGCCCAAGTCATCTGAATGAGACACGATAGTCCTGTACCCGAACAGCTCGCCGGTACCCGATGCATATTTAAAACCGTTCCTCTCCGAGACGCAAGTGAACTTGTACATGTACAATTTATTCCTGTTCCGTTTCGCGCAAATTTTCTGCCATAACACCGCTCCGTACGCGAACATTTCCATCCCGAAGAATTTGATTACGGTATCCAAAGTCTCTCTAGAAACGGGTTTATCTTTCATATAGAATTCCTTAAATTTTTCGCCAATTTCCAACTGCGTCTTTATTGGACAGTTTATAGAGAGCGGTTCGGGGACAAAGTACTCCAAGTATTTGTTGGCTTGGTGGAATATTTTGTCGAAGTCGCAGCCGGTCTGGAACCAGAAAGCGCCTTCGTCTTCGTTGTAACCGTTAATGACTATGACATCGTCGTGTATACCTTTCCTCAGTAGGTCGTACACATCGCCCTCTATAAATGTTTCGTTGTCGCCAAATTTCTTTTCAGGCACAATACCAAAGAACACGCTGGCACATTCTTTTGTTGATTGAGCGAATGTCACGCTAATGTTTTTCTTAATGAGCTCTTCTACGGGCTTTTTCTTGAAAAACTCGTAAATCTCTTTGTCATCAAATGATTCGCATCCCATTTCTTTCGCCAGCTGCAGTGCTCGGTCTCTAGGTCTGAATGTGTTCGGCCACCAACACGCTACGGTTCCACTTTGCATAATAGCCTTGTTGAATAGACCTTTACTCATCGGCGATATCAGATGGAAGGAGACACTGGCGCCTCCGGCACTCTCTCCAAATATGGTTATATTGTTTGGATCTCCACCAAAGCTTTTAATATTATTTTTGACCCAGCGCATTGCAGCAACTTGGTCCTTCATGCCGGCATTACCGGGTACATCTTCTGTTTCGAGACACAGGAAACCTAGAACTTCAAGTCTGTAGTTAATAGTTACTAGGATCACATCTTTTCTCACTAGAAATTCTGGGCCATAGAGCACGTCGCTGCCGCTTCCGCTTATGAAGCCTCCTCCATGGATCCAGACCATGACCGGGAGGTGTTTGGTTGGTGAGACTGTTGGGGTGTACACGTTAAGGTACAGACAGTCTTCACTGCCCTGGGGTGGCAGCGGTGGGTACGTGAACAAGTCATAGTGGTAGCAGTCAGGTCCATATTCTTTAGCACTGCGTACACCCTGCCATGGCTTAGCTGGCTGCGGCGCCTGCAGTACGGGTTATTAGAATAAACGTACAATTTATGTATTGCATTGTTGAAAAGAGTAAAATATATTTTTAATTTAATGTTTAACAGGTTGGAAGAACAAGAATATTGTTATACATTATTATTATATAGATCATAGATTTAATACATTCGAGTGTAACATTGTTTTTCCGACATAATATTATTAGTAATTTGCTTATTTATTATATCAGATAAGATAGTATTAGAACAAAAATAATAAAAATATAATGTCGATCTGATTTCATTAAAATTATTTTTTAAACATTTTAATAAACAAAATAACACTATTAATGCCACCTACCTTGAACCTCAAATCCCCCAGTGGCGGTTGAGCATATGGAATGCCTTTGAAGCTACAGAATGGTTTTCCATACTCATTCTCAACTACTTCTCCTTCCAAAATACCCTCATGTACATTAACTTGCACCATTTTGACGAGAGTCAGACGTGTGTCAACAATAAGAACTTTAGCGGTCGTAACTATCTTTTCCCGAAGCATTTCGCTCTTATAAATATACGATAAGCGTTGACAGCGATTGATAAACACTGAACAGATATCATATCAGTATTCCCTATTAGATTGACTATCTGTTTATTTCGTATTGATTTTTAATGTTTACAATTATAATAAAACAAAAAATACGTTGTTATTTAAAAAAAACTATAACCCGACTACATAAATTATATAACATATGTTACCCGGGCTATTATTAGAAATTTATTTATTTCAATTTATTTAAAATGGGATCAGTAGTTTAGGCGCTATGGTAAAATAAACATACATATGTATGTATGTTTATTTTACCATTTTGTATGTACAAAGACTGCCAAAATCATCACTCTTTTGTCTTCGCCGTATTCGGGTAAAATAAGTTAATCACTATTTAAATAATGTCAATTTATCAGTCAGACCAAAAGAAAATATACCTTTATTACAATAAGGCATTGTATTTAATAAACTTTATTTGAAAGCAATTTGTGGATATTAAGTTTCAAATAGCTTTTCCCAAAATTGTATCTCAGTGTCCTCGGGGGTTTCAACGTTTAAGTCCACCCCTATGTTCTTAAACTGTTGATCTTTCAAATCATATGCAGGCCATTTTACTCCAAAACTGTCAGCCGGAGTTGGATTTCTGAAACATTTTATAAATACTACTCGTATTCAGTATAATAAATAAATAATCTATTTCTATTTTAATATAATATTTCTTGTAACACGATCTCGTATGTTATTATAAAAAATACCTAAGATCCTGAAATATTTAAAAATAAATAAATAATTAGTGAAATAATGTATACATAGAAGATAGTTGAAATCTTACCCGAATTTAGCTAAATTGATCCACAGCTTAACTACTTTGTCGATAAGCTGGAAGCTTTCAGAATTCATATCTATCTCCTGAGAGACTTGTTGAAAAGGGAATAAATTAGGTACCTAAGTCGTCCCCGTGGCACACGACTATTCTATCTCCGATGATATTTCCAATATCGCCTAGTAGCTTAGTGAATATATTTCTCACTGACTTGCAAAATTGTTCTTTGAATTGTCTTCTGAATTTTGTTTATTCTGTGCAACAAACTTTTGCCACAAAATTGCAGGGTAAATGAAGGATTCTATGCTTACACATCTCATTAAATTATGAAGAGAATTAGAATTAATTTT
Source organism: Phengaris arion (assembly GCA_963565745.1). NCBI lineage: Eukaryota > Metazoa > Arthropoda > Insecta > Lepidoptera > Lycaenidae > Phengaris > Phengaris arion. Next base: position 880,206 of record OY751445.1, read on the forward strand.
TTCGTTAAGAAAGAATTAAAAAAATTTTATTTGCTTGGTCGCAAATATTTTGTATATCACGATAGGAAAATAATGCCATCATCCTCAGTGTAGCCGTTAATAATAGGTTTGTTGGTAACGAAATCTTCTCTTAGTCTGGTGTAAATGTTTCCGAAAAATAATCTTTCTATGCCTTTAAATTCCTTTTCATTTACTACATCAAAATATGCATAGGGGTACGCTTTGCTATGCTCTACTAAAGTAATTGCAATTTTCTTGTTAACCAACGTTTCTTCAGATAGATTTTTCAAAAAGTTGTATATCATCATCATCATCATTTAAATTGCATCCCATTTGCTTTGCCAAAGTAACTGCTCGAAGACGCGGCATGAAAATGTTTGGCATTTAGCTCGTTGCAGCTCAACTCTGCATTATTGCCTTCTGAAAAAGCCCATTGGAGATATACAGTGGAAAGAAACAAAAACCTGCTCCGGCGCTTTCTCCAAAAATTGTGATATTGTCAGGATCACCTCCGAAATTAGCGATATTATTCTTAACCCATTTCAAAGCAGCTCCCTGGTCTTTCATGCCTGCATTACCAGGTACTTCTTTCGTATCTAAGTATAAGAATCCCAATACCTCAAGTCGGTGGTTGATGGGAAATAATATTACGTTTTGTCTAACCAGAAATTCTGGTCCACTGAAGTCATCGTTGCCGCTTCCACTGACAAGACCTCCGTCGTGTATCCAGAACATTACAGGAAGAGGGGATTTTGGATTGATACATAGGGTATATACATTTAGATGTACACAATCTTCACTACCTTTGACGGTGTCAAAGTACATGTCGTATTGACAGCATACGGGATCGAATTCCGTCGCTTTGCAGACCCCTGTCCAGGGAAGTGGGGGTCATGGTGCCTGGAAAATATGATATACGTTTAGATATACATTTACGTATTATAAGTATAGCATTGTGGGTAAGGTAAGCGATAGAAGTATCTGTGCACATCTTATAATGTGTTAACATTCATAGAAGCCATAGGTTGGAAAATGATTACTTATACGAGTATCATTATATTTCGTTTGATAACATTTATTTTTATTTAAATTTTAATAAGTCGAAAAATGTTAAATTAGATACTTACTTCAAATCTCATATCTCCAACGGGTGGTTGGGTTAGGTTATTCCGTATGGAATATCCTTGAAGCTTTAAAAAGCCTTTCCGAATTTATTCTCCTCTTTATATCCTTCTAGTATAACTTCTGTTACTTTTAGTTGTTAGTTCGTTAGTTAAATAACGAACTTTATTCGCAGGTCCACTTCCTGACGATGCTTCGGGCGAAAAGCGCGTCGAGTTTTGGAACCTGCATGGTGGTGTGGGGCCTTGCACGATCTTGCTAACATTATTGCTCGTGTGGTGGTGGTGTTTGCACGATCTTGTTTCTGAGTGTACGCATAAGCAGTGTGGGGGGAGGTAGGTGCTTTTATGCATGCTTATGCGTGCACTCACACATTTGCTTGCAGGTAGTGGGTATTTTTTCGCGGGATATTGCTAGATATAATATTAAATAAATTGCATGCTATGGATTTCCGTAAAGTAACGCCTGATTCTATTAACCATTGCTAGTCACTTTGTATTTTAACTTTAAGCAATGTTATAATATTGCATTTAACTTCTCTTTATCTTCTCATACATACATTAGTTACTTTTTTTTTCTTTAAAAAAGTCAAACTACGCACTACTTTTTTTTTTTTTTGTTTTCGGTAGCAGGTCTAAGGCAATAATTATGGAATGAATGTGCCGTTATATTGACTGTTCGGTAATCAATTCATACATTATTGTAACAAGATAATGATATGTCACCACATATTGATATGATTGTTGACTTCGTACGCGGAAAAGAAAATCCCCTAGGAATTGTATATTTTTATGACATAAAAAGGAGCCTATGTCCTTGCTCGTGGTCTACTCTATATCTGTGCCAAATTTCATCAAAATCGGTCCTGTAGTTTCAGAGCCTATTCAATGCAAACAAACATATAAGCAAACTAATCTTTTCTCTTTATAATATAATTAGTGTAGATAGAACAATAATTAAAGTATGTGTATTTTTTTGTTTCAGATCTGATCAAGTCATAAGAGACATCAGAAAATTTAAGGTAGGGTTAAACTATTTTAGACTTTTATGTAAGCATTGATATGCATGTCTATTGTCTGTTCAGATCCAATTTAAAGACAATATAAATGTAAACAAAATAACAACACATAATTCTACCAATTTAAATGTCATTTGTTTACCGCGATTTTTCGAGTTTTGATGGGAGTTTGAATGGGAGATCTCCGACCGAGCGGGGTGCTATGCTCGGTCAGGCCGTTTTCAGATGTTGTATAATATATGGCGCCTAACTACAGAAACTTCGATACCGCGATTCAGGATTGTGGCGCTAACTGGTCCCCCACATATTTTTTCTTCCGTTGAGTAAGTTATTTCGCTCTCTCAAGTCAAAGCGTGGCTCAGCTACGTATGCTTTAGATTTTTTGCGTGTCGGGTTCGAGACTCGATCACACTAACATTTTTGTGAATAATTTTTCGAATGCCTGTTTGCCATAGGTTAATTTTGTCCGAACTTCTAAAATCCGAGCAAAGGTCTCCCAGGTACTGCAATAAAGAAATAACTTACAAAGATACATTAATTTGGTCGAATTTTATCCTCGCTCATATTTGCAGTTTTAGCAATGTTTTGTGTTACCAACACTATTTTCAACATTATTGCCAAAATTTCCGAAATTGTTATTACGTATCTTTTACAGGTCAATGTATACGCCTATACAATAGAATCCCAGAAAACGTTCAAAATCCGTCTCTTAATAAATTTAAAAAAGTAGTTAAAGAATGTTTGTCTGCTAAAGCTTATTAAAGGGTCAATGATTAATTTATTGACGATCGCACACCATGGGAAGAGCATGACCACCGGCAAGGCTACTTCTATATACTATTGTTCTCATGTTATGTTTATAGTTTTAGTCATAACATCGTTGTATACCTTTTTTATTCTGAATTTTCCATCTTTTTGGTAAAAGATGGGCCCCGCGAATGATTCTTACTCCGGTACTTCTCGCCGGGCTAGTTCCCGAACCGGTGGTAGGCATCACGTGTACCGACGTTCAGAAAGTGTATAATAAAACTAAAGTAATATACTAACTACTAACTAAAGTGTATAAAAAAAAGGATTGTGTGGTTTTATGAAACCACGGTAAAAGTGAAACTTAATAACAATAAAATGCGCTTCTTGTGTCTTCGCGTGAACTACATAACGAGTTAAATGCGGTCTTTATCAATATACAGACTGTTTATGCGTTAGATTTTAAGTTAATTTTCTTGAGGAACTTTGGTTCTCATATGACATACTAGATGGCGCTGATTTGCCGCTAGATCACGCTATAGGTAAAGCGAACCTATTTGCATAAGATGTATATGAGGGCCTTATTAATGTGAAGTATTTTTGGGTTGTAAACCAATCAAGAAAAGGATTGTGTGGTACGGTCAGCTGATACGAACTATAGACGCCGCCATATTGGCCTCGGCTGCTCTGACGAGCGCCTTTCACTTTATCCCTACTCCGCGGCCGACCGTCACGCGACATGCAACACACAGACGAAAAGTTTGAGACGATGTAATAAAAGTTTCACTTTAAAATTAAAGTGGAAATAGTGCAAGAAATCCTGTGTGTTATTATTGTGAAACATGAATTTCCACCAAGAACCTACAGTACAATCAATAACATATCTACATATAATAAAACCAACTTTGAATAAAAAATTATGACTTTGACTTTGACTTTGTAGCTGTTGCATACCCTCTAAAATTTGCAGATTTAACCGTAACTACCGACCTTGGCATCTGCAGTATTATGTTAAATTATACAAACATTAAACTTGCACATTAATGTATTTTTTATCTTTACTGCCAAATGCCATCGGAGAACTCAATTAAAAATTTTCCTGTAGGTATCTTAAATTATCTATTTATACTATAATATAGTATTATTTTTCTGTGGGAACTGTTTTAGATAATCCACCGAAATAATTTTCAACGTCGCGTCAGACAAATTTATAATAAATATTAAGAAATTCTACTATCAATTATGTCGAAACACGACCAGCGGCCAGCAACGGGAACGAAGGTCCTGTCTTGAAGAAACTCGCGTCCCGCTCGCCGCACGCATACATCTAGCCATGCACAAATAGCTGCGAGCCGTCATTGGTGTAAGTCTATTGTCCTGTTTTACCGAATGAAGCTGCAGAATACACAGTAGACCACGGGGAAGGACGTATGATACTTTTTATACCGGCGAAAGGTACAGTTCTTGCGGAATTTCCTTATGCGCGCACGTGCAACATTTTGTAGTATTCTATAAAAAGCAGTATTTATCTGCACTTATTGGAAAATATAACATATTTCACTGCGGATCTCTGAAACCCCGAGCACTCGAGTCTGCAGCAGACACTATAGAGCTCGGAGCGCTGGAGGGCCCTCCACACAATGTGTCGAACACTGGAAATGGTACGGAGTGCAGGCACTTCGGATCCGTGTAGCTTTTGTATCATGTAATCCTAAACTGCGACGCACAGAAAGAAAAATTACACAATTTTTTGGTTCATATTAATTAATAAGATGTCATTTTTGTAGAATATACCGAATAATCATTTTTTCATCATTTTTTTTTTCATTTTTAATAAGAGAATAGTTCGATACAAGCTGTTATTACTACAATCTAGACACGCGGTGTGTGTACAAGCCAAGTTCCAGCTAACAGAACTGGCGAGCAGCACCCTGTGTATTATGTAGTACACGAACCTTTTGGAGCCATTTTTAATTCCTATTTACGGATATGACAGCTAATTTTACAATATACTAATACGATCTGGTCGCCATGTGGTCGGAATCCGGCCATACTTAATGTTTAAATTTTTAATTTTCAATAGTATTAGGGTTTTTTGCCTCTAATTAAAGTGTTAGTAAATTATGTCATAAATCTATACATATAATACAATCGTAACTGGTCGCTGTCTGTACATGGAAGATATATAAGAAAAACTATTACAGGGGGACTTTATGAACGACATAGAACCCAAAACAATGATTTTTAGAACTTTTGTCTGTTTGTCTGGACGTTTGTATGCGCTAATCTCAGAATCTACATAACGGATTTTGATGAAATTTGGTATAGTAGTAGTTTAGACTCTGGATGTTAATCCAGAGTGTATGTGTTAACATAGGCTACTTTTTGTTGCGGAAAAATGTACGGTTCCCGCGATATTAGTTTTTTAAAAATGCGTTTTGGTTACTCCTCTTCACTTAAAATTTAATTATCTGACTTCCAAAAAAGGGGGCGGTTATACATTCGGCAGCTTATATATTGTTTTGTATATTCAACGATTACTCCGCCGCCTGTGGACCTATTTTCAAAAATCTTTTTTTGCTGCAAAGGGTCCCCAATTGGTTTTTTTGACAACAAAGTGCTGACCTGATGATGGGATCCAAGAGAAATCTAGGGAACTCCTCTAAATTTATATGGACACATATAGTGGTTTTGAGTTTTTCTGAAGTAGTCCAGACATTTGCTTCCAAAAATAATGATTTTGTACCAATGTATACCTGGATCCAAAAGTACTGAACAGAACTCCCGATTCGATAGAAATCGAGATAACGGTCGTAATTTCGACTTTTATAGTAAGTAAAATTTTGTGCCAAGGTGTACCCTAGATCCAAAAGCACTGAACAGAACTCCTCAGTCTTTAAAGATATACGTTCAGAAATTTCGGCATTGTTTAAGGAACTGCAAGCATATTCCACTTACAGTAATCATCATCTTTATCACCACCATCTTCTTACGATGCACCAACATATTATTACGGTGACATAGGTACTCCTCATAGTTTTGTACACCGATATCAATGTATTTGAAATTTCGCTATAGCCAAAATTATATTCATGATCATCATCATCACTATAATATTATGTTTAATGCTGGCTGCTAAATTTTTTTTCGCCGACTACTACAATAGTCACTAATCATTATCGTCACTGGTGATTGCTTATTTGGACCACAGATCGGTAATGCTTATTTAGGTAAATACCACGCCCTCTCAGAAAACCGGCATAAAAAACGCTTGAGTTTGTTTTGAGAGAGAGAGAGTGAAAATACCGGAGGCTTTTTTGTATTAAAAACTTTCTTGAAATGTGTTAATAATAATAAATATAACTAAAAATGGAAATTCATTAAAATGAAACAAAAAATGAAAACCGACTTCCAAAGTAAAAATGCACAAAAAAGTATGAAATAATTACCTCTTTTAAATTCAGCTAAAATTTTAACTTTACTCAATCTTCATATTATTGAAGTCGGTACCATGTTGTCTACAAAAAAGTCTGCGATGGCATAGATATGTCTATCTTTAGGTTACCCATGCTAAGTTTAAAGAAACGATCACAAATAATGTGGTATTCTTGGAAGCCACTAAGACGGATACAATATTACCTAATCCTTATCTAGGAGATATATTCAAATCAAAAAGTACGTGTGAAAATTTATAATAAGTATACATTTTTACTGTGTGAACACATATTTATTAATATATAGGTATATTTGCTAAAGAAGTTTTTTGCCACGAACGAACGAGTTAATTACTTTTTAAATTGAAGTTAAATTTATTTGACAGTTGTAATTTTTATAAGATATTTTAATGTTATGCAATAAAATTTGCATTTTTACACCAGTATATTCTAACAATCAGGGTTTTAATTTTTGTTTACAAAGCAACTTAAAGTTGATACTTTGCATAACTGTGTCTAGATACAAAACTAGACACAGTTATGCAAAGTACGGAGTAAGTCTGTCTATCTGTCAAGACCCTTTTTTTTGGTAACGTCTGGTGGTATCGAGTTGAAATTATAACCGTATACTCAGGTCTACGGTCTTTTGAAGCTATACAAAAATGAGACTTCTAAGGCCGTTTTTGCCATAAAACACATAGGTATTTCGACGCTCTCAAGGGAATCAAAATTCACAGGGTAGTTCTCGTTGACCTAGAAGTATGAAATTTGGCAAATAACACCGTTATGTACTTAAAAAAAAGAAAAAATCTGAAAACTGCACATTTTTAATTGAATCTTATTAAATATGTCTAAAAAGGAGTCGAAAATTCAAGTTGAAGCTAGTACTAGTTTAAATAGGGTACTTGTACTATTACGTATTCTGTGGTATCATAAGAAAAGGGCTTGATATGAGCATTCCAAAACATATTTAGTAAATGAAAATGAATTGCAATTTTCAAGACGAACTTTTATTAAAAATCTAAAGGGGTTTCAAAGAGCGGCAACGTGCGGTCGTCCACAGATCCCGTAACATATTATTTCGGTCTTATTACTGTAGCAATAAGATCCAAAATTGCTACTGGTTTCAGCTCCAGGCGCTCCAGCTTGTTTGCCGCTCACTATTGTTTGATCACATCTACACTTCGCCTCGGCAGGTATTTCCTGTAGATATCGTCCCAGAAGTCCAAGTCCTCTCTCTCTGGGTGATGTTCCACCTGCAGCCGCTCGGTGATGTTGAGGTAGCTCTGCTCGTTCAGGTGGAATTGTGGCCATGTGGTGCCCAGGGTCTCGTCTGGAGTAGGGTTCCTAAAAGTGAACAATTACTATTTTAATGATCATATTATAAAGAGTATGAGTTCCGTGGCTCCGATTTGATTCGCACTCGAGAGAGTACAGGTTCGATTCCCAGGTTGTGGCGTGTACCAATGAGACCTTTTCAGATCTCATGTACATTAAAAGGACACTCTAACGGCGAACGCAAACATCGTGAGGAAACCCGCACATGGTTGTCCCTAGATGTATTGACCAGTCATTCCTCTGGTCTAGGCTGGCTGTGTTGTGAGAATACCGTGTTGTGCCAGGGCAACCACACGACATTTGAAACCGACTGTCCCAGGCACTACAAAATTTCAATAGTGGTTACTTCGTTCGGAGAGTACAGTATAAATCATCCAATAATTGATGAAAAAGGCCTAAGTTTTTATAAACAACCTAGTAATTCCAATTAAAACTTCTTTGAATTTATGAAGTATCGAAAACTATAATATCCTACTTTTTAAAACACTCTTAAGTAGTGATTGTGAATAAATTATTCACTAGAACCATAACATTAACGGTTGGTATTTTTATTGAAACAAAAACAATCAAGTTCCTTGTCCACAAACTACTACAAAATGTGAAAACCACAGCACATTATATCGTCGATAACTTTGAACTAAAACCACAGCACATTATATCGTCGATAACTTTGAACTAAAACCACAGCACATTATATCGTCGATAACTTTCAACTAAAACCACAGCACATTATATCGTCGATAACTTTCAACTAAAACCACAGCACATTATATCGTCGATAACTTTCAACTAAAACCACAGCACATTATATCGTCGATAACTTTCAACTAAAACCACAGCACATTATATCGTTGATAACTTTCAACTAAAACCACAGCACATTATATCGTCGATAACCTTCAACTAAAACCACAGCACATTATATCGTCGATAACTTTCAACTAAAACCACAGCACATTATATCGTCGATAACTTTCAACTAAAACCACAGCACATTATATCGTCGATAACTTTCAACTAAAACCACAGCACATTATATCGTCGATAACTTTCAACTAAAACCACAGCACATTATATCGTCGATAACTTTCAACTAAAACCACAGCACATTATATCGTCGATAACTTTCAACTAAATATAGCTTCAAGAGCCCATTTCTAAAGTACAAAGTTATAAAACACGACATGTTGTCCGCTACTTCGTGCGCACAAAAGGAAATCACGTGGCAACCGTACATTTTGGCGCGATATATAGTAGTCTATGCTCTTCCTGTTGTCTACTCTATATCTGTACCAAATTTCATCACTTTCGGAGCCTATTCAATACAAACAATGAAACCAATGAACAAATTTTCCTCTTCATTCATATTATATTCATTCACACATATTATATTCATAATAATATACATACATATAGCTTATACAGCATAGGTACCAAGTAACTACATACTTATTATGGTAGAACATGTTTTGCACGTCGCGTCGCGTGCAATAGGATGACGAATGAGACGATATTAATAAGGTATCAATTACTATAATGAAAGACACGATAATGTCTGAATGATGAATACATTATGGCTGTTTGTCCCTTTATAATATACTAGCTGTCCCGACACACGTTGTTCTGTCTCAACTATGTCGTGGAATAAATAAATAACTATACATATACATACACCTATAACCTACTCCAATATCTATATCTACTGTATTTTCTCCGTAATTTTTCAAATATTTCTCACCGTTTAAACTTTCCCTGAACTTCCACAATTATTTCAAGACCAAAATTAGCCAAATCGGTCCAGCCGTTCTCGAGTTGTAGCGAGAAATTGGAATAGCAATCCATTTTTAGAGTTCCGTAATACATAAGGCACCCTTATAGTTACGCTCTGTCCGTCCGTCTGTCTGTCTGTCTATTCGATCGTCTTGGTCGCGGCATTGTTAATGATAATATCGGCACAATAAGTTAATGGAAACTAGAAACAAACACATCAACTGGTCAACTTCAAAATTTCTAATTGTCAAATTTTCAATCATACATATCCATAGACAACATTACGTTTAGCTGTCAGTTGCGTTTTGTTATACCACGTTTTGTTATACAACGTGACACGTCCCAAGGGAACGGGATAAAAAGTATCATATGTCCATCTCCTTGTTCTAAGCTACCTCTCCACCAATTTTCAGCCAAATCGGTTCTGCCGTTCTCGTTCTGTACCTACTGTGTGTATATACCCAGTAGGTAGGTAGGTACATACCCGTGTAATAATATAATATACACTACTAAGAATACCAGATTTGTAATTGGAACAACAAGTCATGATGATCCAGCATAGTGTGATGTTAAAATATGGAGATGATATAATGATTCCATATTATAGCGTTGTAATCTGTATGCGTCAAATATACCTTGATATAATTATAACCTGAATGAAATATACATCATCATCATATTATATACCTATTGATACGTGAAGCGAAAACTTCTTACCCTTTTTACCAAAAATATGTACACGGAGGAATCTGAAATTTTGGCACAGTCAAAGCTTACGTGGAGGAAAGCATGCAGAAAACATACATTTTTTAAATTAATACTTGGAACACTATTCCTCAGAATAATAAAACACACTAGCATTGTTTGATACAATCACATTTTACCACACGTTGATGTTTATCAATCTGACTTTTTCACAACATTTACATTTACATCGACAAAATTTACATTTTTGCTTTATATCTAAAAGGCAAAAGAACCCCTAAAATAATAAAGACTTAAAAACATACCGGTTGTCTGTAAAGTCGGTTTACTGACGATAGTTCAACGTGTCAACGTCAACAACAACAACAACAATAATAATGAGGTAAAGGCAATGCGAGCTAACGCTGGTACTTGGTAACGGTACTTGGTAACGATAACGGGTTACAGGTAACGCATGAGCCATGTTTTTTCGTGCGTGCAGCCGGCTCCATCGATTTATAAGACGTTATTACGTCAAAAATCAAATAATATGGATAATAGTCCAATCTCGACCACTAGGCGACCACTAGTATTATGTTATTTAAGAAGAAATGCGTTGACTCACCCGAATTTAGCAAAATCTGTCCATAATTTGTTCACTTGTGTGATCATTTTATATTCAACCGAATCGGTTGGATGTCTCTCAGTGTTGATGTTCGTGAACAAATACGAAATGTCGTCTGCGTGGCAGGCTGCCTGCTCATCTCCATAGAGTTTCGTTCCTCCGAAGATCTTGCTGAACATGTTGACTTTGGACCGACATGAAAATTTGTAAAGGAACACCTTGTTCTTCTTCCTGCTGGCCGCGAGTCGACACCACGTTAGGATGTCGTAAAAGAAAAACGCCGCTGAGAAAAACCTGACGAATTTAAGTGCGTTGGACATCGTTATGGGCTCTTTCCCGATGTAAAAGTTGCGGATTTCCTCCCCAATTTTGTGGGATTGTAGCGGCGTGTTGTTTAGTATGATCACGTTGGGTACAAAGTATTCCATGAAGGTGTTTGCGTTTTTTATCGCTTTATCTATTTTAGGTATAAGGGCTGGGAATATCAAGCCTTCGTGCTCTATGTAGCCTATCATGATGTCTACCTCCTTGTGAAGGTTGTTGAGGACAACCTCCTCCTTTGTAATGTTGTCCCTACTATAGAACCTCTCGACATTATCAAATTCTTTTTCGTTCACAATAGCGAAGTACAGTTCGGGATACTCTCTTCTACCTTCAGAAAACGTTAGTGGCAGTTGAGGCATTAGTATCGATTCTGCTGGACACGATTTCAAGAATTTAGTGATTTCTTTATCTTCATCTGATTTGCATCCCAGACTGGAAGCTAGAAGCAATGCCCTTTTCCTAGCATTAGTGATTTCAGACCAACAGTTAGTGGTCGCTCCGCTCTGCATTATCGCTCTTTTAAATAATCCTTTACTCATCGGAGATACCAGATGAAAAGAGACGCTAGCTCCTCCAGCACTTTCTCCAAAAATCGTTACATTATGTGGGTTTCCACCGAAATTCTTGATATTATTTTTGACCCACTTTAGAGCAGCTACTTGATCTTTCATGCCAGCGTTTCCTGGTATGTCTTCGGTATCCAAACAAAGGAATCCAAAGGCACCAATTCTGTAATTGATAGTGACCAAAACCACGTCATGCTGTAGAAGATATTCTGGGCCATACAGGTTGTCGTTGCCACTGCCACAGAAAAAACCTCCCCCGTGGATCCAGACCATTACAGCCTTCGGCTTTTTAGGAGATAGGTCTGGACTGTACACGTTCAGGTACAGACAGTCCTCGCTAACTAATGAATATTCTCCTCTAAATATCAGATCTATTTGTGGGCAGACTGGTCCAAAGGCTTTGGCACTGCGTACTCCACTCCATGGCTTCAAAGGTTTAGGTGCCTGTAACAAAAAATTTGCTTCATACATTTTTCAATCATCATAAAAGTTTTATTAAAATTATTTTTTGTACGATGAAAATTTAAGCAATTAATTGGGGAATATTTATGTTTACGGCAAGTTGTTTAAATTTGTTTACTTGTTCATTTATTACAGAATATACTCCATAATCATTTATAAACTAGGTATGATGTAATATAATAATACTGTTCGTGTTATTGTATCTCGTTTATAACTGGACAGTGGGCTTAGCACGAACAATTGATAACAACGAATTCGTAACTTTATCGAATGAGAATTGATTGAAAATTATGGCTGCGCCTATGTATAATTTTCAATTGTTAACGCTACGAGTACATCTGTTGTCAATTGTTTGTGCTAATCCCGTAGTTCATAGGTCACCAGTACAGGCAGGCTCACTCATAATTGCACGAATAGAGAACAATCCCTTTCACAAATCAATTTTATTTTTAAATGTTTGTTGAGGCAAACGCCTTCACAAAGTAAAAGCCTTCTGGACAAAATCAACAGCAAAGTTTAATTCAATTCAAGTAAATACAGAACTAGACCTGCGGTTGTTTGCTTAAAAAATAAAAACATTGTAACTTTATCAAGCAGAATTGATATTTATACTAATCACTGACACTATTGAAAAAAAGTGTAGTAATTAACATAACAATAACATAGATAAAAGGCTGGGACTACATTGTCCGGAATCCGGAAGGTCGTAGAAAATTTAGAGCATTGGAAATAGAACTCTGGACTAATACAATAAAGTTGAAATTCGAACAGGGTTCCTAATCACATAGTCCCAGCCAAAGCGTATTTTTATAAAAATGTAGAGAACAACACGCCAGTAATAGGCTCTATCAGTTCTGCAGAACAAAAAATACCACTTTGAGTGTTCCGTAATTACGTTAATGATTTTTTTATTTCAGGTATTGTAAAATGGATGCATGTCAGATAAATCATGTATAAAAAAAAAATTGAAGTGTCTGTTTGTAATTTCAAATCAACAGCTTTGCACTAAATTCATATGAAAGTATATATATTATATTAGGTCATTAAATATGAAATTGGTATTCCTAACCAAAGAAGATATATTTGAGATCAAAGTGGCCAGTACGACAAAACGCCAATTTCATATGTAAGGACCTATTATAAAATATGGTACCTACACATAAAATCATATAATTGTATTTTTGCCTGTTTGTCCGCAGACGTCACAGCTAGGTACGACTTTAGTATGGGGCGTTTTCACGAGACTTGCGAAATTTTGTATACAAATCGCTGTACCTTTAGGTATAACATAATGACTTTTGATATACTGTTACTTCTGAGAAGTTACTCACATTTAAAAGTACTATTCATTAATGCAATAAAAAATGATGTCATTTATCCTGTTATTTCTACAATTCTCTTATTTGACATTACTGTAAGAGCAACTTCTTCTATTCAAACTGCTGTTGTATTTTATTCTGAACGATTCTCTTAATGTGGCCATTTTAGATTTGCTTCTTTTGTTTACTAATATTACTGACGAATTGTGCGACATTTCTCGGAATATTTGGAGCGGAAATACCTAGTAGTCAATAATAATATATTAATTTATCCAATACTGTAAACGACACTATCTTATATTATATATAATCGGTATCTCAACAACGGCTGCAAGTATTACCATGATATTTAGTATGCAGGGAGTTTTGGGGGAGAAAAATCGATCTAGCTAGGTTTTATCCCTTAGAAACTGCGCATTTTAAGCGATATATGTCTTTTTATTTCGTCGTGCAACAATATATCAATAATTTCGAATTATCAATAATTTGAATCGACAGTGATTGGCAGCTTGGTATGCGTATCTACCTACGTATAATTTTTGAATTGCTTGGAAATTCGGAATGTGGTGGGTTCGTTTCCCGGTAATGTTGCTATGCTATGTTTATAGAAGAGTTGCCGAAAGACTTGCAGGAATTGATCGGGACAAATATAAATATAGGCGGGAACTAAGAAAACACCTTTTCAAATTAATACCTGTAAATAACGTAGGTATTTAATACGTTAAATATTTATATAATTATTATTATTATTATTATATATATATATATATATATATATATATATTATTTTTATCGTTCTACTAAAACACCGAGCAATATATTATTATAAATTCTTACCTGAAATCTAAGTTCCCCCACTGGCGGCGCCGCGTATGGGATACCCTTGAAACTGTAGTACTGTGACCCATCGTGGTCGTTCCTCAGTTGATCTCCTTCTATAGTACCCCCAGTTACTGTCACTTGAACCATTGTTACACTGAAAACTCAAAACACAACCTTTCGTTCCTTTAAATATTTATAACAACGTTCCTTTAAATATTTATTTTATTTTCGTCTTATTTGCCAAAAATTATATATTCATTCTCAAAAACTTAATTGTAAGTAATTATGTAAAAAGTTAAATAATTTTTACTCGTTTTATAAAATTACTTATTACGAAATTCAACAAGAATAAGATTGCACTTTGTTATATTATCTAAACTGAACCTATTCAACAAATTAAGTTATGCAAGAGATTTTACCTAAATGTCTTATATATACGCGTATTACGGATCAAGATCTATAGATGAATAAACGTTCGTATTTATAAAACACTGATATTTTTACGACAATCGGTGCAAAACCTTATATAGTAGAACTGTTTGCTGATGCGGTGCCTGCTTTGTGATTACGAACTAGATATGAGCGCCGGTAGGTAGCGGCACGTCGACTTTTTGGAGTCGGCGGCGGCGGCGTCGTCGGCGGCGTGACCTCCAAATGGGTTTTTTGAAGTTTGTACTTACGTAAAAAAACGTGTAGTTATAATAGCTATAAAAATATTTTAATTTATTGGGTTACACACAATTACAATGCAATACAAATTATGCACTTTTTTGTACTGTTTAAAAAAAACAACGTAATTTAGATTTCCAAAATAGTTCCAGCAGTAACTGTGCTATGATTCCAGAGAGCGTACTCACTGTAATATTTATCTATTTTTGTTTTATAAACGTCCACATTTTCAAGACTTTTAGAACTGACTGCGTAGGCTCTCTAGTGAACAACCAAGAACATAGAAGATCTCGGCCTGAAACACGATTGCAAAATCTGCCTGTAGGTGACATGCCTCCGTATAATCCGGCGCCCGCCCGGTTGTCTTTTCTGGATTCGTCCGTGATCCAAATTATGCCATTGAGGTAAACATTAATTGGGACCTTTCCTTCCCAGTCCTCCCTAGAAGGTATGAGAAGAATATAAGGTGCATAGCTTCTAGAAGCTATACCACTTCTAGAAGCTATGCACCTAGATCATAGCGTCAGATGGCATGGTCATGCCAGGTGTCTTAAGAAGATACTGTTGCAGCTGTCCAAGGAGGAAGCGGAGACAGGTCAATCAGGTCTTCAAGTGAAGCGGTGGGTGCCGACCCCGTGATTATTAGACAGGCAAGCCACACTATTTAATGTTTTAATGCAGTTGACCTGTATAGCTTTTCATGTACAACCATATCTGTCCATCGGCCTCACTATAGCTGTGTATAACCATAGCATTGCCTTCAGCCGAAGACCCCATCTAGAGCTGACAAGTCTCTAGCAGGACCCAGAGTGCATCTAGCCTTTTTCATAATGTGCTCGATGTGCTTATTCCAAGTAAGTACCTTATCTAGGATCACTCCTAGATATTTGACCTCGCTTGCAATCGTGGTAGTTTTCCCAAATAATGTTGGTGGTTTCAGTCCCTCCAACTTCCACTTTTTGGTGTTAGGTATCAAGTCTGTCTTATTAGCGTTGACTGTTAGCTTGACTCTTTTGCACCAATTTTCGACGACTCTCAGTGCTGATTACATTAGCTCAGCGACCACTGATGTGCATTTGCCCACCACTAGTATCGCTAGGTCGTCAGCGTATTCTTGAGTATAGAACCTTCTATCATTCAATTCTTTTAGCAGCCCGTTTAATATCAGGGACAACTCCAGCGGGGATAGCGGTCAATCTGCTCCTGAGCGTCAATCCCATGATAGTTGATGACGCTAGTCTGTTGTTAAGCGTGGCTTTGATCCACTCTATAGTAGTTGGATCTATATTTCTTAAAGCCAGGATATCCGTAATAGAGGTTAAGGTGTTGTCGAACGCACCTTTAATATTTAGGAAGGCGTATAGCGCAAACTCCTAATCCTCAATGGCTCTGCCATTCTGGTAGGCATGTCTTTCATGCGGAACCCTTTCGATGATAGGTGATATAGTGAGATAGGTGTCCCTTATCTGGAAGTTTTTATTTACCTTCTCCTCGTTTAAAGCATGAAAGAAGTAAGGCTTATTATGGGTCTATAGGACTTTGGTAATATGTATGCTCATAGTCACTGACTGAAATTACACACTGTCTGTCGCGGGGGAGGCGGTGCGGCGAAAACGGGGGCGGCGGCGGCGCGGCGAAAACGGGGGTGGAAAAAACGGGGGTGGAAAAAACGGGGACGGCGAAAACGGGGGCGACGAAAACGTTGGCAGCAGCGGCGCGGCGAAAACGGCGGCGGCGAAAACGGCGGCGGCGACGGCGATGCGCGGCGCTCGTATATACGGCGCTATATACGAACTATACTTAAATTTTCAAACAAAATTTAAAACATGCAATAAGAGATTTTTATGCTCTTAGTCCCCTTCTGAATTATTGTTGTTTTTTATAATATACAAGCCATCGAAATACGTACTTTATCTCCTTTTTCCGTTTATTATCAAAGTAGAAAACAAAATATTACATAACATTCTAAAACATTTTATACACCCAACATTTTGAAAAATGAAAAATTTAAATACTTCAGTAGACGAATCTTAAACTTCATTGTGATTTGAGATCTAGCTTATCCAAGGTTGAAATTTTATTATCTTTTTTATTTTAATTTTGAAAATGTCAAATAAATTATATGACTGCAATCTTATGTGTTTTTAGTTTAATTAAATATTATTTAAAAATCTATTTATATACGACTGGATTTTTCCAGACAGTGAAAACTTTGCCCAAAAAGCAACGATAATAAATTTTTACCACAATTATTTTCTTTCTTTTTTTTCTAAAAAGGCCACTTTAGATGTTCCAGTTTCTACTGCAAAAAGTATAAAGTTTTCACCCGCAGCTGCTGAATCATTATTTAAAGATAATCTTAAAAAATGTGAGGTCAACTTGCATTTTAGACATATTGAGTCACGTGACATTATTAAGACATTTAACTCAGTAAATGGAAAAAATACTGCGGACATGTGGGATATGTCCGTGAGAATTATTAAATCGATAGTTGACGACATTGCACCTCATCTAGCGTTTGTCTTTAATAATTGTATAGAGCTTGGTGAGTTTTCTGACTTAATGAATCATAGCAAAGTATTACCTCTTTTTAAAGCTGGCAGCAAATCTGGTCCAGGTATTATATAGACCTATTTCAATACTGCCGACCTTTAGTAAAATATTTGAAAAAAAATTTTTTACAATAACTATTGGCTCATTTCAATATTAATAAATTGCTAGGCAACAAGCAGTTTGGTTTTACTAAAGGTCGATCTACGAATGATGCAGGCATTAGCCTTCTTAGTAGTATATATGAATCCCGGGAGGAATCGCAGGATGCACTAGGTATATTTTGCGATATTTCTTATTTTGATTGTGTAGAGCATGCAACGTTGATTACGAAACTAGACCACTATGGCGTAAGAGATGCATCACTTAAACTGTTATAATCTCACTTAAGTAAAAGGACACAAAGGGTTTAACTGAATGGCAAGATGTCACCTGGAGCCAAAATAGATCTGGGAGTGCCGCAAGGATCAATTTTAGGGCCTTTCCTCTTTCTGATCTACATAAACGATTTGCCTTTTCTTGTTAAAGATATACTAGAGATAGTGTTATTTGCTGACGATACTTCACTTATTTTTAAAGTGAAGCGACAGCAGTCTGACTATGACGGGGTAAATAATACTCTCTTTGAAATAGTAAATTATTGGCTTAGTACTAATAATCTGCTTCTTAATGCATCTAAAACAAAATGTTTAACGTTTAGCTTCCCAAATGTGAGACATGCACAAACCAAAGTACTATTGAATGATGCCAATCTTGACCTAGTACACTTAACTGTATTTCTAGGCATAACATTAGATTATAAGTTAGACATATTGCTAACCTAGCGAATAGTCTCAGTTCTACAGCATTGGCAGTAAGAAAAATTAGACAAATTTCTGATGAACCCTCGCCATGGTTAGTTTATTTTAGTTATTTCCATAGCAGAATGGCCTATGGTATCCTTTTATGTGGTAATGCCATCGACATTAATTCTATCTTTGTGCTGCAGAAGCGAGCGATTAGAGCTATTTATAAGCTGATGACCCCATATGCCTCTTTAAGACAAAAATTTAAAGAAATAGGGATACTGACTGTACACTCTCAATACATTTTTGATAATGTTATGTATGTAAAAAAATATAGTAATGAATTTGATAAAAAATGTTACCAATACAACATAAATACTAGGAATAAGAACAAACTGGCTGTACCAGTGACTAGTAAATTAAGCAATTCTTTTAAACGTCTGTGTATACATTTCTATAATAAACTCTCAGAAAATGTCAAAAATTTGTCAATAAACAAATTTAAAAAGAAGTTAATATACATTTGTGTACCAAAGGTTATTATAAAGTTATAGATTTCATTGAGACAACACACTCTGGGAATAAGATGACCCTATGAGGCAATTTCAGTTTACTGACTAAACAATGTACTTCTGTACTGTAATGTAATTATTGTAGATATCGTAATTTAATATTTATATATTTTTGTGTACATATTTTTTGTAAAAAATTTTGGCTATCCTTTTTACTAAAAGGTGACACCTGCGCGAGTTTCTTACGCCGGATCTTCTCGTAAGGGTTCCGAACCGGTGGTAACTGTAACCCCCTTTTTTTCTTTGGTTAACGTTCAGAAAACAATACTTTGTTTTTTATTCTGAATAAAAAGATTTTTATTTTTTTATTTAAAAACCATGATAGGGACATGCTGTAGGGCGTCAGATTACAGTATTGTTGTCGTTACCAGGGGTAGCTATGCGAGAGGCGTGAAAAAAATACACATGCTTTTCAAATGGCGTGTTCAGTGAACCCTAAAGATGGTCAAATTCTTAATCTGACGATTTGGAAGTGCCGCAAGCTCGCAGTGAAAATGCAAAAAAAACTTATTTTGACATGCTCGAGCGCGTCAGATTAGCATACTGAAGGTTTGAAGGTACAGTCTCGCCGACCAAAAATCTGACGATTATCTTTGTGGGTTTCCTTAATCTGACGATTTATAAAAGGGCAATGCCTTTTGTATGGAAGATGTAGCCTTCTCGTTTATAAATGAGCCCTTTCCTTATGTTTGCCGTTTATTATTACTTCCCAGAATTTGTTCGTTATTAGCAACACAATCGAATGGTGTAATAATACAGGCTGTGTATTTTGTTTTTCAAAATCTGTTTGTTCGATTCCAGTTTTAAAAGTTTTAGTTTTTATCAAAATCGAGCTCGTAACTCCTTTGAGATTTTTCCGCCATGCCATATAGTTTCTGATTTTGCCTACCTGCCCACTTAACTTTTGACTTTTGATCACTTTCGGCTTACGGAAACCATCAGATTATATTAGGTCTTTACCTATGAAATTGCCGTTTTGTATGAAAAAATTTAAACGAATTTTTTTCATGTATTTTTTATTTGTATTAATCGAAGTAATCACCCATGCAATCAATGCATCTTTACCAACGCAGTGGCAGTTTATTGATGCCCTTCTTAAAGAAATCAGCTGGACGGGAGCGGGAACGGTTACAAATTCTTCGGGTATTGAATTTTTTTCCCGCCAAGAAGTTATCCAAATTCTGGAAAAAGTAGTAGTCTGTAGGCGCAAGGTCTGGTGAGTAGGATGGATGACGGAGAGCTTCCAACCACAGTTCTTGCAACTTGGAGACCGTCTGCTGTGCAGTATGTGATCGCACGTTGTCGCGCAGGAGCAGTGGAGACGAGCGATTGACCAATGATGGTTGGAGATGTGCCAGCTTCTCCATCATTGTGTTCAGTTCTTCACAGTACACATCTGCAGTAATGCTCACCCCTTTTGGTAAGTAGCTGTGATGATCTATATACCTACACCTGATGATGACTTTGTCGAAACCGGTCGTGTAATATACTAAAATTAATGTAAAATATTTATTAAAGTGGAAAAAGTGCAAGAAGTCCTGTGTGTTATTACTATGAAACATGAACATTTCCACCAAGAACCTACAGTACAATCAATAACATATCTAAAAGCTGTGATGAATCACACCGGCGCTTGACCACTAAACAGTGACCATCACTTTTCTAGGGGTAAGTTTTCGTTTAGGGCATTGTTTAGGTGCTGAACCAGGATCCGACCAACTTGCTGAGCGCTTGCGGTTATCAAACAGAATCCATTTTTCATCGCAGGTAACAATGCGGTTCAAAATTCCTTCATTTGTGTGTCTGTTGAGCAGTGCAAGGCACGTCTCGACGCGTACTTCGCGCTGGCGATCATTGAGTTCGTAGGGTACCCATTTGTCAAGCTTTTTTACCTTGCCAATTTGACGCAAATGGCCCAATATTATTTTGACGCTAATATTTAAAGCTGCTGCTAATTCAGCCGTAGATTGTGTATCATAAGCTTCCACAATCGCCTTTAATTCGTCATTGTCGACCAAAGTCCTTGGACGACCGCGAGGTTCATTTTTCAGGTCGAAATTTCCAGAACGGAAGCGAGCAAACCAATAGCAGGTGGTGCGTTAGTTTGTAGTGTTAGCTCCGTAAACGTCGTTGATGTTGCGTGCGCTTGTGCCGCGTTGCTGCCACGACGGTACTCATATTCCATAATTACTCGAATTTTTAACGTATCCATGATGACGAAAAGGATTGAAATGCGATGAAAATGTAACACTAATCAATAAACAAATGACTACTTTTGGAAAAAGAATTCCATGTTTTTAAATTAAAATTAATTTGAATTTAGAATTATTAGCATTAGCTAAACAAAAATTATTTTGATTTGAAATGGCCAGTACTGCAGAACGGCAATTTTATTAATTATAATAATAATAATAATAATAATAATAATAATAATAATAATAATAATAATAATAATAATAATAATAATAATAATAATAATAATAATAATAATAATAATAATAATAATAATAATAATAATAATAATAATAATAATAATAATAATAATAATAATAATAATAATAATAATAATAATAATAATAATAATAATAATAATAATAATAATAATAATAATAATAATAATAATAATAATAATAATAATAATAATAATAATAATAATAATAATAATAATAATAATAATAATAATAATAATAATAATAATAATAATAATAATAATAATAATAATAATAATAATAATAATAATAATAATAATAATAATAATAATAATAATAATAATAATAATAATAATAATAATAATAATAATAATAATAATAATAATAATAATAATAATAATAATAATAATAATAATAATAATAATAATAATAATAATAATAATAATAATAATAATAATAATAATAATAATAATAATAATAATAATAATAATAATAATAATAATAATAATAATAATAATAATAATAATAATAATAATAATAATAATAATAATAATAATAATAATAATAATAATAATAATAATAATAATAATAATAATAATAATAATAATAATAATAATAATAATAATAATAATAATAATAATAATAATAATAATAATAATAATAATAATAATAATAATAATAATAATAATAATAATAATAATAATAATAATAATAATAATAATAATAATAATAATAATAATAATAATAATAATAATAATAATAATAATAATAATAATAATAATAATAATAATAATAATAATAATAATAATAATAATAATAATAATAATAATAATAATAATAATAATAATAATAATAATAATAATAATAATAATAATAATAATAATAATAATAATAATAATAATAATAATAATAATAATAATAATAATAATAATAATAATAATAATAATAATAATAATAATAATAATAATAATAATAATAATAATAATAATAATAATAATAATAATAATTATTATTATTATTATTATTATTATTATTGGATAAAATATTTTACTTCAACAC
>OY751445.1:907500-925000 GCA_963565745.1 Phengaris arion
GTCTTGCGATTTTAGCCCGCGGCGATTTGTAATCGCGCGAATAACCGGTCTCGCGAGATTTGAAATAAAATCGCAGTTCCACGATCGACGCGGCGGCGCGGCGGGCGCGACTGTAAATCGCTCCGTGAGGTCTTAGCCTCAATAGTGGTGGTTAATATTCTACCAATATTAATACCAAGAACCGAAGTAACACAAATATAAGAAACAAACATAAAAACAACAACGTCACTTTTCCACATCCTAGTCAAAACACTTTGAACTGCTTACAACTTGGCGCCAAATCCGCCATTTTTTATTTAAATTTGCTATCTACAGGGCGCTTGGGTTTTTGACACAAATCTAACAATACCTTAATTGTCGAAATCCATCCAGATTCCAGCTGTTTCGAAGATACGTGGGAATAAATAAATTTACAAACATACAAGATACGCGCGAAAAACATAACCCAGTCGGGTAAAATCAAACTGATCAAAGTTTACCTAGACTTTGATCAGTTTTACAAAATCAGATCTCTAAAAGTTTAATTAACACAATATACTATTAATTTAAAGTTACATAAAATCTACCATACTACTAATGTATTTAAAATACTTATTATCAGTACTCGTGTCAATCTAAGGCACTAGTAGGTAATAAATACGTTAGGTTAGGTTGTAATAACAAACTTTCATAATTGCAAATTTAAAATACGGATACAACCACTTGTTTTTAGGCTTCCGTACCCAAAGGCTAAAAACGGGAACCTATTACTGAGTCTTCGCTGTCTGCCTATCCGTCCGGCCATCCGTCAGTTCGTCCGTCCGTCTGTTTGTCACCAGAGTCCAGACCTTGTCTCGTGAACCGTGAGTTAAGCAAGAGTAAGCTAGACAGTTAATAAACCAGGTCGATAGTTATTAAAACCAAAAAAAATAATAGTAGGATAAAACCCATTAGAAAAGGAGGAGAATATTATAAAAATGAAAGGAAAAATAATTTACGGGCGATCTGAGGTCGGGAAGGGGATGGGGGTGAGTTTTTAAGGGTAAAAAACGGTTTATCTCGATTTCCGGCAAAACTAAAAGTCCTATGGAAAAAAGTCAAATGGCAAAGTTGTAGGTAATAAAAAGATCTAAAACTTTTGCATATACACTTTTTCACATAACCTCAAAATTTATGTGAAAAATTCAAAAATCCAAGTTTTTGGTTTTTTATTTTTCTTTTGCAAAATAAAATTTTTTCATGAAATTTGGTAAAAACTTACCTTTTTATGTCCCAAATACTCTGTAATTTATTTGATTAGAAATATTAATTTTTTCATCTTATTTAGAATTAATATCGAAAAAGCACCTTAATTTGCAATCGAAAATTCACCCGTCAAAATATCAGCTTTTTTCAAAAAGTTAGTATGCTTTCTGTTCGTTGAAATCTTTACTTTCCGATGGTAAAAAAAAATATGTTACTATAGTAAATCTTCTCAGAAAATGCAAAAAAATCGAAAAAAACTCTTTTTATTATTTTAAGGCTGTAAGACCCAGACCCGCCTAGCCCCTTCCCCACTTCTCTATGAAATACCTTTTGATGGGCTAAATTTTTTCGTAGGTCACTCAGGTATATAAATTATCTTAAAATAGTTATAAATAGGCATCTACGCATATAATTTAAAGAATATTCGACAATTTTCTCCAAATATTGTAGATCTTATTAAATTTTAATTTTATTAACTTATTTGTTTGTTAATTATAGTAGTATATTTTGATTTGCATTTTTTTTATCAATGTAACATGTAATCTTACGTTTTTCGAGTAATTAAAGTGTAAATTTTAATAAATAACTCAAAATTAATTAAAAATAATAATGAAAAAAAAAATTCGAATTCGTTTTTTTCGATTTTTTGCATTTTCTGAGAAGATTTACTATAGTAACATATCTTTTTTTTCACCATCGGAAAGTAGAGATTTCAACGAACAGAAAGTATACCAACTTTTTGAAAAAATCTGATATTTTGACGGGTGAATTTTCGATTGAAAATTAGGGTGCTTTTTCGATATTAATTCAAAATAAGGTGAAAATATAAATATTTCTAATCAAATAAATTACAACGTATTTGGGACATAAAAAGGTAAGTTTTCACCAAATTTCGTGAAAAAAAAAATTTTTCTAAAAGAAAAATAAAAAACCAAAAACTTTGAATTTTTCACATAAATTTTGAGCTTATGTGAAAAAAGCGTAGATACAAAAGTTTTAGAACTTTTTATTACCTACAACTTTGCCATTTGACTTTTTTCCATAGGACTTTTAGTTTTGCCGGAAATCGAGATAAACCTTTTTTACCCTTAAAATTATATATATATTATATATATATAATACTCTCGCCACTCACTCACTCACTCACTCGTGTAGTGTCACTACACTACACGTATATTTGCTAAAGAAGTTTTTTGCCACGAACGAACGAGTTAATTACTTTTTAAATTGAAGTTAAATTTATTTGACAGTTGTAATTTTTATAAGATATTTTAATGTTATGCAATAAAATTTGCATTTTTACACCAGTATATTCTAACAATCAGGGTTTTAATTTTTGTTTACAAAGCAACTTAAAGTTGATACTTTGCATAACTGTGTCTAGATACAAAACTAGACACAGTTATGCAAAGTACGGAGTAAGTCTGTCTATCTGTCAAGACCCTTTTTTTTGGTAACGTCTGGTGGTATCGAGTTGAAATTATAACCGTATACTCAGGTCTACGGTCTTTTGAAGCTATACAAAAATGAGACTTCTAAGGCCGTTTTTGCCATAAAACACATAGGTATTTCGACGCTCTCAAGGGAATCAAAATTCACAGGGTAGTTCTCGTTGACCTAGAAGTATGAAATTTGGCAAATAACACCGTTATGTACTTAAAAAAAAGAAAAAATCTGAAAACTGCACATTTTTAATTGAATCTTATTAAATATGTCTAAAAAGGAGTCGAAAATTCAAGTTGAAGCTAGTACTAGTTTAAATAGGGTACTTGTACTATTACGTATTCTGTGGTATCATAAGAAAAGGGCTTGATATGAGCATTCCAAAACATATTTAGTAAATGAAAATGAATTGCAATTTTCAAGACGAACTTTTATTAAAAATCTAAAGGGGTTTCAAAGAGCGGCAACGTGCGGTCGTCCACAGATCCCGTAACATATTATTTCGGTCTTATTACTGTAGCAATAAGATCCAAAATTGCTACTGGTTTCAGCTCCAGGCGCTCCAGCTTGTTTGCCGCTCACTATTGTTTGATCACATCTACACTTCGCCTCGGCAGGTATTTCCTGTAGATATCGTCCCAGAAGTCCAAGTCCTCTCTCTCTGGGTGATGTTCCACCTGCAGCCGCTCGGTGATGTTGAGGTAGCTCTGCTCGTTCAGGTGGAATTGTGGCCATGTGGTGCCCAGGGTCTCGTCTGGAGTAGGGTTCCTAAAAGTGAACAATTACTATTTTAATGATCATATTATAAAGAGTATGAGTTCCGTGGCTCCGATTTGATTCGCACTCGAGAGAGTACAGGTTCGATTCCCAGGTTGTGGCGTGTACCAATGAGACCTTTTCAGATCTCATGTACATTAAAAGGACACTCTAACGGCGAACGCAAACATCGTGAGGAAACCCGCACATGGTTGTCCCTAGATGTATTGACCAGTCATTCCTCTGGTCTAGGCTGGCTGTGTTGTGAGAATACCGTGTTGTGCCAGGGCAACCACACGACATTTGAAACCGACTGTCCCAGGCACTACAAAATTTCAATAGTGGTTACTTCGTTCGGAGAGTACAGTATAAATCATCCAATAATTGATGAAAAAGGCCTAAGTTTTTATAAACAACCTAGTAATTCCAATTAAAACTTCTTTGAATTTATGAAGTATCGAAAACTATAATATCCTACTTTTTAAAACACTCTTAAGTAGTGATTGTGAATAAATTATTCACTAGAACCATAACATTAACGGTTGGTATTTTTATTGAAACAAAAACAATCAAGTTCCTTGTCCACAAACTACTACAAAATGTGAAAACCACAGCACATTATATCGTCGATAACTTTGAACTAAAACCACAGCACATTATATCGTCGATAACTTTGAACTAAAACCACAGCACATTATATCGTCGATAACTTTCAACTAAAACCACAGCACATTATATCGTCGATAACTTTCAACTAAAACCACAGCACATTATATCGTCGATAACTTTCAACTAAAACCACAGCACATTATATCGTCGATAACTTTCAACTAAAACCACAGCACATTATATCGTTGATAACTTTCAACTAAAACCACAGCACATTATATCGTCGATAACCTTCAACTAAAACCACAGCACATTATATCGTCGATAACTTTCAACTAAAACCACAGCACATTATATCGTCGATAACTTTCAACTAAAACCACAGCACATTATATCGTCGATAACTTTCAACTAAAACCACAGCACATTATATCGTCGATAACTTTCAACTAAAACCACAGCACATTATATCGTCGATAACTTTCAACTAAAACCACAGCACATTATATCGTCGATAACTTTCAACTAAATATAGCTTCAAGAGCCCATTTCTAAAGTACAAAGTTATAAAACACGACATGTTGTCCGCTACTTCGTGCGCACAAAAGGAAATCACGTGGCAACCGTACATTTTGGCGCGATATATAGTAGTCTATGCTCTTCCTGTTGTCTACTCTATATCTGTACCAAATTTCATCACTTTCGGAGCCTATTCAATACAAACAATGAAACCAATGAACAAATTTTCCTCTTCATTCATATTATATTCATTCACACATATTATATTCATAATAATATACATACATATAGCTTATACAGCATAGGTACCAAGTAACTACATACTTATTATGGTAGAACATGTTTTGCACGTCGCGTCGCGTGCAATAGGATGACGAATGAGACGATATTAATAAGGTATCAATTACTATAATGAAAGACACGATAATGTCTGAATGATGAATACATTATGGCTGTTTGTCCCTTTATAATATACTAGCTGTCCCGACACACGTTGTTCTGTCTCAACTATGTCGTGGAATAAATAAATAACTATACATATACATACACCTATAACCTACTCCAATATCTATATCTACTGTATTTTCTCCGTAATTTTTCAAATATTTCTCACCGTTTAAACTTTCCCTGAACTTCCACAATTATTTCAAGACCAAAATTAGCCAAATCGGTCCAGCCGTTCTCGAGTTGTAGCGAGAAATTGGAATAGCAATCCATTTTTAGAGTTCCGTAATACATAAGGCACCCTTATAGTTACGCTCTGTCCGTCCGTCTGTCTGTCTGTCTATTCGATCGTCTTGGTCGCGGCATTGTTAATGATAATATCGGCACAATAAGTTAATGGAAACTAGAAACAAACACATCAACTGGTCAACTTCAAAATTTCTAATTGTCAAATTTTCAATCATACATATCCATAGACAACATTACGTTTAGCTGTCAGTTGCGTTTTGTTATACCACGTTTTGTTATACAACGTGACACGTCCCAAGGGAACGGGATAAAAAGTATCATATGTCCATCTCCTTGTTCTAAGCTACCTCTCCACCAATTTTCAGCCAAATCGGTTCTGCCGTTCTCGTTCTGTACCTACTGTGTGTATATACCCAGTAGGTAGGTAGGTACATACCCGTGTAATAATATAATATACACTACTAAGAATACCAGATTTGTAATTGGAACAACAAGTCATGATGATCCAGCATAGTGTGATGTTAAAATATGGAGATGATATAATGATTCCATATTATAGCGTTGTAATCTGTATGCGTCAAATATACCTTGATATAATTATAACCTGAATGAAATATACATCATCATCATATTATATACCTATTGATACGTGAAGCGAAAACTTCTTACCCTTTTTACCAAAAATATGTACACGGAGGAATCTGAAATTTTGGCACAGTCAAAGCTTACGTGGAGGAAAGCATGCAGAAAACATACATTTTTTAAATTAATACTTGGAACACTATTCCTCAGAATAATAAAACACACTAGCATTGTTTGATACAATCACATTTTACCACACGTTGATGTTTATCAATCTGACTTTTTCACAACATTTACATTTACATCGACAAAATTTACATTTTTGCTTTATATCTAAAAGGCAAAAGAACCCCTAAAATAATAAAGACTTAAAAACATACCGGTTGTCTGTAAAGTCGGTTTACTGACGATAGTTCAACGTGTCAACGTCAACAACAACAACAACAATAATAATGAGGTAAAGGCAATGCGAGCTAACGCTGGTACTTGGTAACGGTACTTGGTAACGATAACGGGTTACAGGTAACGCATGAGCCATGTTTTTTCGTGCGTGCAGCCGGCTCCATCGATTTATAAGACGTTATTACGTCAAAAATCAAATAATATGGATAATAGTCCAATCTCGACCACTAGGCGACCACTAGTATTATGTTATTTAAGAAGAAATGCGTTGACTCACCCGAATTTAGCAAAATCTGTCCATAATTTGTTCACTTGTGTGATCATTTTATATTCAACCGAATCGGTTGGATGTCTCTCAGTGTTGATGTTCGTGAACAAATACGAAATGTCGTCTGCGTGGCAGGCTGCCTGCTCATCTCCATAGAGTTTCGTTCCTCCGAAGATCTTGCTGAACATGTTGACTTTGGACCGACATGAAAATTTGTAAAGGAACACCTTGTTCTTCTTCCTGCTGGCCGCGAGTCGACACCACGTTAGGATGTCGTAAAAGAAAAACGCCGCTGAGAAAAACCTGACGAATTTAAGTGCGTTGGACATCGTTATGGGCTCTTTCCCGATGTAAAAGTTGCGGATTTCCTCCCCAATTTTGTGGGATTGTAGCGGCGTGTTGTTTAGTATGATCACGTTGGGTACAAAGTATTCCATGAAGGTGTTTGCGTTTTTTATCGCTTTATCTATTTTAGGTATAAGGGCTGGGAATATCAAGCCTTCGTGCTCTATGTAGCCTATCATGATGTCTACCTCCTTGTGAAGGTTGTTGAGGACAACCTCCTCCTTTGTAATGTTGTCCCTACTATAGAACCTCTCGACATTATCAAATTCTTTTTCGTTCACAATAGCGAAGTACAGTTCGGGATACTCTCTTCTACCTTCAGAAAACGTTAGTGGCAGTTGAGGCATTAGTATCGATTCTGCTGGACACGATTTCAAGAATTTAGTGATTTCTTTATCTTCATCTGATTTGCATCCCAGACTGGAAGCTAGAAGCAATGCCCTTTTCCTAGCATTAGTGATTTCAGACCAACAGTTAGTGGTCGCTCCGCTCTGCATTATCGCTCTTTTAAATAATCCTTTACTCATCGGAGATACCAGATGAAAAGAGACGCTAGCTCCTCCAGCACTTTCTCCAAAAATCGTTACATTATGTGGGTTTCCACCGAAATTCTTGATATTATTTTTGACCCACTTTAGAGCAGCTACTTGATCTTTCATGCCAGCGTTTCCTGGTATGTCTTCGGTATCCAAACAAAGGAATCCAAAGGCACCAATTCTGTAATTGATAGTGACCAAAACCACGTCATGCTGTAGAAGATATTCTGGGCCATACAGGTTGTCGTTGCCACTGCCACAGAAAAAACCTCCCCCGTGGATCCAGACCATTACAGCCTTCGGCTTTTTAGGAGATAGGTCTGGACTGTACACGTTCAGGTACAGACAGTCCTCGCTAACTAATGAATATTCTCCTCTAAATATCAGATCTATTTGTGGGCAGACTGGTCCAAAGGCTTTGGCACTGCGTACTCCACTCCATGGCTTCAAAGGTTTAGGTGCCTGTAACAAAAAATTTGCTTCATACATTTTTCAATCATCATAAAAGTTTTATTAAAATTATTTTTTGTACGATGAAAATTTAAGCAATTAATTGGGGAATATTTATGTTTACGGCAAGTTGTTTAAATTTGTTTACTTGTTCATTTATTACAGAATATACTCCATAATCATTTATAAACTAGGTATGATGTAATATAATAATACTGTTCGTGTTATTGTATCTCGTTTATAACTGGACAGTGGGCTTAGCACGAACAATTGATAACAACGAATTCGTAACTTTATCGAATGAGAATTGATTGAAAATTATGGCTGCGCCTATGTATAATTTTCAATTGTTAACGCTACGAGTACATCTGTTGTCAATTGTTTGTGCTAATCCCGTAGTTCATAGGTCACCAGTACAGGCAGGCTCACTCATAATTGCACGAATAGAGAACAATCCCTTTCACAAATCAATTTTATTTTTAAATGTTTGTTGAGGCAAACGCCTTCACAAAGTAAAAGCCTTCTGGACAAAATCAACAGCAAAGTTTAATTCAATTCAAGTAAATACAGAACTAGACCTGCGGTTGTTTGCTTAAAAAATAAAAACATTGTAACTTTATCAAGCAGAATTGATATTTATACTAATCACTGACACTATTGAAAAAAAGTGTAGTAATTAACATAACAATAACATAGATAAAAGGCTGGGACTACATTGTCCGGAATCCGGAAGGTCGTAGAAAATTTAGAGCATTGGAAATAGAACTCTGGACTAATACAATAAAGTTGAAATTCGAACAGGGTTCCTAATCACATAGTCCCAGCCAAAGCGTATTTTTATAAAAATGTAGAGAACAACACGCCAGTAATAGGCTCTATCAGTTCTGCAGAACAAAAAATACCACTTTGAGTGTTCCGTAATTACGTTAATGATTTTTTTATTTCAGGTATTGTAAAATGGATGCATGTCAGATAAATCATGTATAAAAAAAAAATTGAAGTGTCTGTTTGTAATTTCAAATCAACAGCTTTGCACTAAATTCATATGAAAGTATATATATATTATATTAGGTCATTAAATATGAAATTGGTATTCCTAACCAAAGAAGATATATTTGAGATCAAAGTGGCCAGTACGACAAAACGCCAATTTCATATGTAAGGACCTATTATAAAATATGGTACCTACACATAAAATCATATAATTGTATTTTTGCCTGTTTGTCCGCAGACGTCACAGCTAGGTACGACTTTAGTATGGGGCGTTTTCACGAGACTTGCGAAATTTTGTATACAAATCGCTGTACCTTTAGGTATAACATAATGACTTTTGATATACTGTTACTTCTGAGAAGTTACTCACATTTAAAAGTACTATTCATTAATGCAATAAAAAATGATGTCATTTATCCTGTTATTTCTACAATTCTCTTATTTGACATTACTGTAAGAGCAACTTCTTCTATTCAAACTGCTGTTGTATTTTATTCTGAACGATTCTCTTAATGTGGCCATTTTAGATTTGCTTCTTTTGTTTACTAATATTACTGACGAATTGTGCGACATTTCTCGGAATATTTGGAGCGGAAATACCTAGTAGTCAATAATAATATATTAATTTATCCAATACTGTAAACGACACTATCTTATATTCACTCAACAACGGCTGCAAGTATTACCATGATATTTAGTATGCAGGGAGTTTTGGGGGAGAAAAATCGATCTAGCTAGGTTTTATCCCTTAGAAACTGCGCATTTTAAGCGATATATGTCTTTTTATTTCGTCGTGCAACAATATATCAATAATTTCGAATTATCAATAATTTGAATCGACAGTGATTGGCAGCTTGGTATGCGTATCTACCTACGTATAATTTTTGAATTGCTTGGAAATTCGGAATGTGGTGGGTTCGTTTCCCGGTAATGTTGCTATGCTATGTTTATAGAAGAGTTGCCGAAAGACTTGCAGGAATTGATCGGGACAAATATAAATATAGGCGGGAACTAAGAAAACACCTTTTCAAATTAATACCTGTAAATAACGTAGGTATTTAATACGTTAAATATTTATATAATTATTATTATTATATATATATATATATATATATATATATATATATATATATATATATATATATATATATATATATATATATATATATATATATATATATATTATTTTTATCGTTCTACTAAAACACCGAGCAATATATTATTATAAATTCTTACCTGAAATCTAAGTTCCCCCACTGGCGGCGCCGCGTATGGGATACCCTTGAAACTGTAGTACTGTGACCCATCGTGGTCGTTCCTCAGTTGATCTCCTTCTATAGTACCCCCAGTTACTGTCACTTGAACCATTGTTACACTGAAAACTCAAAACACAACCTTTCGTTCCTTTAAATATTTATAACAACGTTCCTTTAAATATTTATTTTATTTTCGTCTTATTTGCCAAAAATTATATATTCATTCTCAAAAACTTAATTGTAAGTAATTATGTAAAAAGTTAAATAATTTTTACTCGTTTTATAAAATTACTTATTACGAAATTCAACAAGAATAAGATTGCACTTTGTTATATTATCTAAACTGAACCTATTCAACAAATTAAGTTATGCAAGAGATTTTACCTAAATGTCTTATATATACGCGTATTACGGATCAAGATCTATAGATGAA
Source organism: Phengaris arion (assembly GCA_963565745.1). Taxonomy (NCBI): domain Eukaryota; kingdom Metazoa; phylum Arthropoda; class Insecta; order Lepidoptera; family Lycaenidae; genus Phengaris; species Phengaris arion. The sequence goes on from OY751445.1 coordinate 918,010, forward strand.
TAAACGTTCGTATTTATAAAACACTGATATTTTTACGACAATCGGTGCAAAACCTTATATAGTAGAACTGTTTGCTGATGCGGTGCCTGCTTTGTGATTACGAACTAGATATGAGCGCCGGTAGGTAGCGGCACGTCGACTTTTTGGAGTCGGCGGCGGCGGCGTCGTCGGCGGCGGCGTCGTCGGCGGCGTGACCTCCAAATGGGTTTTTTGAAGTTTGTACTTACGTAAAAAAACGTGTAGTTATAATAGCTATAAAAATATTTTAATTTATTGGGTTACACACAATTACAATGCAATACAAATTATGCACTTTTTTGTACTGTTTAAAAAAAACAACGTAATTTAGATTTCCAAAATAGTTCCAGCAGTAACTGTGCTATGATTCCAGAGAGCGTACTCACTGTAATATTTATCTATTTTTGTTTTATAAACGTCCACATTTTCAAGACTTTTAGAACTGACTGCGTAGGCTCTCTAGTGAACAACCAAGAACATAGAAGATCTCGGCCTGAAACACGATTGCAAAATCTGCCTGTAGGTGACATGCCTCCGTATAATCCGGCGCCCGCCCGGTTGTCTTTTCTGGATTCGTCCGTGATCCAAATTATGCCATTGAGGTAAACATTAATTGGGACCTTTCCTTCCCAGTCCTCCCTAGAAGGTATGAGAAGAATATAAGGTGCATAGCTTCTAGAAGCTATACCACTTCTAGAAGCTATGCACCTAGATCATAGCGTCAGATGGCATGGTCATGCCAGGTGTCTTAAGAAGATACTGTTGCAGCTGTCCAAGGAGGAAGCGGAGACAGGTCAATCAGGTCTTCAAGTGAAGCGGTGGGTGCCGACCCCGTGATTATTAGACAGGCAAGCCACACTATTTAATGTTTTAATGCAGTTGACCTGTATAGCTTTTCATGTACAACCATATCTGTCCATCGGCCTCACTATAGCTGTGTATAACCATAGCATTGCCTTCAGCCGAAGACCCCATCTAGAGCTGACAAGTCTCTAGCAGGACCCAGAGTGCATCTAGCCTTTTTCATAATGTGCTCGATGTGCTTATTCCAAGTAAGTACCTTATCTAGGATCACTCCTAGATATTTGACCTCGCTTGCAATCGTGGTAGTTTTCCCAAATAATGTTGGTGGTTTCAGTCCCTCCTACTTCCACTTTTTGGTGTTAGGTATCAAGTCTGTCTTATTAGCGTTGACTGTTAGCTTGACTCTTTTGCACCAATTTTCGACGACTCTCAGTGCTGATTACATTAGCTCAGCGACCACTGATGTGCATTTGCCCACCACTAGTATCGCTAGGTCGTCAGCGTATTCTTGAGTATAGAACCTTCTATCATTCAATTCTTTTAGCAGCCCGTTTAATATCAGGGACAACTCCAGCGGGGATAGCGGTCAATCTGCTCCTGAGCGTCAATCCCATGATAGTTGATGACGCTAGTCTGTTGTTAAGCGTGGCTTTGATCCACTCTATAGTAGTTGGATCTATATTTCTTAAAGCCAGGATATCCGTAATAGAGGTTAAGGTGTTGTCGAACGCACCTTTAATATTTAGGAAGGCGTATAGCGCAAACTCCTAATCCTCAATGGCTCTGCCATTCTGGTAGGCATGTCTTTCATGCGGAACCCTTTCGATGATAGGTGATATAGTGAGATAGGTGTCCCTTATCTGGAAGTTTTTATTTACCTTCTCCTCGTTTAAAGCATGAAAGAAGTAAGGCTTATTATGGGTCTATAGGACTTTGGTAATATGTATGCTCATAGTCACTGACTGAAATTACACACTGTCTGTCGCGGGGGAGGCGGTGCGGCGAAAACGGGGGCGGCGGCGGCGCGGCGAAAACGGGGGTGGAAAAAACGGGGGTGGAAAAAACGGGGACGGCGAAAACGGGGGCGACGAAAACGTTGGCAGCAGCGGCGCGGCGAAAACGGCGGCGGCGAAAACGGCGGCGGCGACGGCGATGCGCGGCGCTCGTATATACGGCGCTATATACGAACTATACTTAAATTTTCAAACAAAATTTAAAACATGCAATAAGAGATTTTTATGCTCTTAGTCCCCTTCTGAATTATTGTTGTTTTTTATAATATACAAGCCATCGAAATACGTACTTTATCTCCTTTTTCCGTTTATTATCAAAGTAGAAAACAAAATATTACATAACATTCTAAAACATTTTATACACCCAACATTTTGAAAAATGAAAAATTTAAATACTTCAGTAGACGAATCTTAAACTTCATTGTGATTTGAGATCTAGCTTATCCAAGGTTGAAATTTTATTATCTTTTTTATTTTAATTTTGAAAATGTCAAATAAATTATATGACTGCAATCTTATGTGTTTTTAGTTTAATTAAATATTATTTAAAAATCTATTTATATACGACTGGATTTTTCCAGACAGTGAAAACTTTGCCCAAAAAGCAACGATAATAAATTTTTACCACAATTATTTTCTTTCTTTTTTTTCTAAAAAGGCCACTTTAGATGTTCCAGTTTCTACTGCAAAAAGTATAAAGTTTTCACCCGCAGCTGCTGAATCATTATTTAAAGATAATCTTAAAAAATGTGAGGTCAACTTGCATTTTAGACATATTGAGTCACGTGACATTATTAAGACATTTAACTCAGTAAATGGAAAAAATACTGCGGACATGTGGGATATGTCCGTGAGAATTATTAAATCGATAGTTGACGACATTGCACCTCATCTAGCGTTTGTCTTTAATAATTGTATAGAGCTTGGTGAGTTTTCTGACTTAATGAATCATAGCAAAGTATTACCTCTTTTTAAAGCTGGCAGCAAATCTGGTCCAGGTATTATATAGACCTATTTCAATACTGCCGACCTTTAGTAAAATATTTGAAAAAAAATTTTTTACAATAACTATTGGCTCATTTCAATATTAATAAATTGCTAGGCAACAAGCAGTTTGGTTTTACTAAAGGTCGATCTACGAATGATGCAGGCATTAGCCTTCTTAGTAGTATATATGAATCCCGGGAGGAATCGCAGGATGCACTAGGTATATTTTGCGATATTTCTTATTTTGATTGTGTAGAGCATGCAACGTTGATTACGAAACTAGACCACTATGGCGTAAGAGATGCATCACTTAAACTGTTATAATCTCACTTAAGTAAAAGGACACAAAGGGTTTAACTGAATGGCAAGATGTCACCTGGAGCCAAAATAGATCTGGGAGTGCCGCAAGGATCAATTTTAGGGCCTTTCCTCTTTCTGATCTACATAAACGATTTGCCTTTTCTTGTTAAAGATATACTAGAGATAGTGTTATTTGCTGACGATACTTCACTTATTTTTAAAGTGAAGCGACAGCAGTCTGACTATGACGGGGTAAATAATACTCTCTTTGAAATAGTAAATTATTGGCTTAGTACTAATAATCTGCTTCTTAATGCATCTAAAACAAAATGTTTAACGTTTAGCTTCCCAAATGTGAGACATGCACAAACCAAAGTACTATTGAATGATGCCAATCTTGACCTAGTACACTTAACTGTATTTCTAGGCATAACATTAGATTATAAGTTAGACATATTGCTAACCTAGCGAATAGTCTCAGTTCTACAGCATTGGCAGTAAGAAAAATTAGACAAATTTCTGATGAACCCTCGCCATGGTTAGTTTATTTTAGTTATTTCCATAGCAGAATGGCCTATGGTATCCTTTTATGTGGTAATGCCATCGACATTAATTCTATCTTTGTGCTGCAGAAGCGAGCGATTAGAGCTATTTATAAGCTGATGACCCCATATGCCTCTTTAAGACAAAAATTTAAAGAAATAGGGATACTGACTGTACACTCTCAATACATTTTTGATAATGTTATGTATGTAAAAAAATATAGTAATGAATTTGATAAAAAATGTTACCAATACAACATAAATACTAGGAATAAGAACAAACTGGCTGTACCAGTGACTAGTAAATTAAGCAATTCTTTTAAACGTCTGTGTATACATTTCTATAATAAACTCTCAGAAAATGTCAAAAATTTGTCAATAAACAAATTTAAAAAGAAGTTAATATACATTTGTGTACCAAAGGTTATTATAAAGTTATAGATTTCATTGAGACAACACACTCTGGGAATAAGATGACCCTATGAGGCAATTTCAGTTTACTGACTAAACAATGTACTTCTGTACTGTAATGTAATTATTGTAGATATCGTAATTTAATATTTATATATTTTTGTGTACATATTTTTTGTAAAAAATTTTGGCTATCCTTTTTACTAAAAGGTGACACCTGCGCGAGTTTCTTACGCCGGATCTTCTCGTAAGGGTTCCGAACCGGTGGTAACTGTAACCCCCTTTTTTTCTTTGGTTAACGTTCAGAAAACAATACTTTGTTTTTTATTCTGAATAAAAAGATTTTTATTTTTTTATTTAAAAACCATGATAGGGACATGCTGTAGGGCGTCAGATTACAGTATTGTTGTCGTTACCAGGGGTAGCTATGCGAGAGGCGTGAAAAAAATACACATGCTTTTCAAATGGCGTGTTCAGTGAACCCTAAAGATGGTCAAATTCTTAATCTGACGATTTGGAAGTGCCGCAAGCTCGCAGTGAAAATGCAAAAAAAACTTATTTTGACATGCTCGAGCGCGTCAGATTAGCATACTGAAGGTTTGAAGGTACAGTCTCGCCGACCAAAAATCTGACGATTATCTTTGTGGGTTTCCTTAATCTGACGATTTATAAAAGGGCAATGCCTTTTGTATGGAAGATGTAGCCTTCTCGTTTATAAATGAGCCCTTTCCTTATGTTTGCCGTTTATTATTACTTCCCAGAATTTGTTCGTTATTAGCAACACAATCGAATGGTGTAATAATACAGGCTGTGTATTTTGTTTTTCAAAATCTGTTTGTTCGATTCCAGTTTTAAAAGTTTTAGTTTTTATCAAAATCGAGCTCGTAACTCCTTTGAGATTTTTCCGCCATGCCATATAGTTTCTGATTTTGCCTACCTGCCCACTTAACTTTTGACTTTTGATCACTTTCGGCTTACGGAAACCATCAGATTATATTAGGTCTTTACCTATGAAATTGCCGTTTTGTATGAAAAAATTTAAACGAATTTTTTTCATGTATTTTTTATTTGTATTAATCGAAGTAATCACCCATGCAATCAATGCATCTTTACCAACGCAGTGGCAGTTTATTGATGCCCTTCTTAAAGAAATCAGCTGGACGGGAGCGGGAACGGTTACAAATTCTTCGGGTATTGAATTTTTTTCCCGCCAAGAAGTTATCCAAATTCTGGAAAAAGTAGTAGTCTGTAGGCGCAAGGTCTGGTGAGTAGGATGGATGACGGAGAGCTTCCAACCACAGTTCTTGCAACTTGGAGACCGTCTGCTGTGCAGTATGTGATCGCACGTTGTCGCGCAGGAGCAGTGGAGACGAGCGATTGACCAATGATGGTTGGAGATGTGCCAGCTTCTCCATCATTGTGTTCAGTTCTTCACAGTACACATCTGCAGTAATGCTCACCCCTTTTGGTAAGTAGCTGTGATGATCTATATACCTACACCTGATGATGACTTTGTCGAAACCGGTCGTGTAATATACTAAAATTAATGTAAAATATTTATTAAAGTGGAAAAAGTGCAAGAAGTCCTGTGTGTTATTACTATGAAACATGAACATTTCCACCAAGAACCTACAGTACAATCAATAACATATCTAAAAGCTGTGATGAATCACACCGGCGCTTGACCACTAAACAGTGACCATCACTTTTCTAGGGGTAAGTTTTCGTTTAGGGCATTGTTTAGGTGCTGAACCAGGATCCGACCAACTTGCTGAGCGCTTGCGGTTATCAAACAGAATCCATTTTTCATCGCAGGTAACAATGCGGTTCAAAATTCCTTCATTTGTGTGTCTGTTGAGCAGTGCAAGGCACGTCTCGACGCGTACTTCGCGCTGGCGATCATTGAGTTCGTAGGGTACCCATTTGTCAAGCTTTTTTACCTTGCCAATTTGACGCAAATGGCCCAATATTATTTTGACGCTAATATCGAAAGCTGCTGCTAATTCAGCCGTAGATTGTGTATCATAAGCTTCCACAATCGCCTTTAATTCGTCATTGTCGACCAAAGTCCTTGGACGACCGCGAGGTTCATTTTTCAGGTCGAAATTTCCAGAACGGAAGCGAGCAAACCAATAGCAGGTGGTGCGTTAGTTTGTAGTGTTAGCTCCGTAAACGTCGTTGATGTTGCGTGCGCTTGTGCCGCGTTGCTGCCACGACGGTACTCATATTCCATAATTACTCGAATTTTTAACGTATCCATGATGACGAAAAGGATTGAAATGCGATGAAAATGTAACACTAATCAATAAACAAATGACTACTTTTGGAAAAAGAATTCCATGTTTTTAAATTAAAATTAATTTGAATTTAGAATTATTAGCTAAACAAAAATTATTTTGATTTGAAATGGCCAGTACTGCAGAACGGCAATTTTATTAATTATAATAATAATAATAATAATAATAATAATAATAATAATAATAATAATAATAATAATAATAATAATAATAATAATAATAATAATAATAATAATAATAATAATAATAATAATAATAATAATAATAATAATAATAATAATAATAATAATAATAATAATAATAATAATAATAATAATAATAATAATAATAATTATTATTATTGGATAAAATATTTTACTTCAACACATCACTACATCACCAAAGCATTCAATTCAGCCCTTAAGGATCCCAAATTAGTGCCGCTATTTATGATGCAAGGAATAACATATCTAAAGCCTAAAGATAAAAACGATACTAAAAATCCGACTAAATACCGTCCAATCACCTGCCTTCCAACTCTTTACAAACTACTTACGTCAATAATCACACAAAAACTAAATACTCACATTACTGATAATAAAATAATCCCTGAAGAACAAAAAGGCTGCGCTAAAGGATC